>JAGDQP010057269.1:0-12777 GCA_022664845.1 Lepisma saccharinum | reverse complement strand
AACGCGATCAAACGAAAGTGACTGGCGATCAAACGCGATCTAACGATTCTCTATCATATGCTATGTTTTCAGAATGATATTCATTGTTGGGGGGGCTGACACCATGTTAGCCCCCCCTAGTAATTTTTCGTTTTATTTGTAGTTGTAAACGCGATCAAACGAAGTTTGTTGGCGATCAAACGCGATCAAACGACGATCAAACGATTTAAGTAGTTTTTGTTCCAGAACTCATAATTGGGGGGGCTAACCCTGCGCGCCTGACTTAGTTAGCCTTTTTGTTTGAAATAGTGATGATTATTCTTGATTACGTTGAAAATAGCTCATTGTTATTATCAATCATTGTTGTTTGAAAGTAGTTTTCCCTTTTCTTCCATATCAGTTCCCTTGTCTGCTGGCTAAAGATTATCTTACGATCTTTGTAGTAAATAATTAAGCCAATAACAATGAAGCTGTGTCAACAACGAAGAAGATCCGTAATGGAAACCTTTAAATATTTATAAAGTTTAGGCTAAAAGTGAGATCAAAATTTTTGAATTTGCAACGAGAGCATTGAAATTGTGCATAGAATATCATAATATGATATTTGTGATTGTTCCATTCGAATAACCTTAAATATCTAACGGCCCTCGGTTTGTTAATAGTCCAGACTGACATTTACAAAACAGCTTGTTCAATTGTGTGAAATAGGATTTTCCTAGTAAAACTACGAGACGATATTATTTTACAGTATAATGTTTGAAGGAAAATGATAGAAAGAACCTAAAATCATTGACATGTCATTAGACTCAATGTAGAGTGAAGAGAATAAAAGATAAAAGACATATGTTCCCGGGAAAGAAACGGCTCTAGCGATTGAGTGCTTGAATCCATTGAACACGAAACGACTCCAGAAAGCACGTAAGAACGAAACGAACGAAAGCGAAGACATGGAAAATAACAACCAATGGTTCTACTAAGGTAAAAGCACAGTTATTTCTTCACATATGTCTCAATGTGTGCTAGAGAGTGGGGGTGGAGGGGAGGGAAATGTGTATCTGTGTGCGAAAATATTAAAGAATTGCCAGAGATGGATATATTAATACAACGAAAGTTACCACTTAGACAAATCTTAAGTTTACAGATGTAGAATATCTTTGACACGTACAATGAAATATGTATACAACTACGCAAGAATGTTTTTTTATTGTCAGCATAAAGCAAATTGGTGATGCTAGCGGTATTAAACTAAGGAAGAAAGCTCCATCAAATAGGGTCTAAGAGTGGTACTCGAGGTTTTGTTGAAGAGCTCTTCTTAGTCTTTTCACACGTTTTTAAAGACATATTAACGTTTAATGGAGTGTCATTTCACAATGGTGTTTCGAAAAAAAAATCACGAACTAAACTCAACCAAACACCCTCAAGATGAATAGAGAAATATTCTTCATAGGCTTTTCTGAACTCTTAAATGTTTAACCAGAATAAGAGTAAAAAGAAGTTAAGGTATATATAGTGACGTAGGCAATAAAGAGAAAGATTTCCATTCACTGTAATACTAAATATTATATACTCGAGATTCACATCTACAGGTTCTTAACGGCATGACAAAACAGTCAAAGAAAGTTCTTGCCAAACCAAGCCCACTGCCCACATTTTAAGCTAGAAATATCATATTAATTATAAATATTATTGAAAAATAACAATGTTCTTGTAATTATGAAGATCTAATGCACAGAATATTTAACATAAAGTAGTTCATATACATTACCAAAAAGAATAATCCTACTTTCTTTCCATTTTCCTGATCTACTTGGCTTAGTTGTTGGTCACAAGGCTTGTTGACTAGCTGTCCCCAACAGAAACATGTTGGCGACATGTAAGAATTCTGCCCGTGCTACCTGCCTAACCACATACATGGACCCTCCTTGTCATGTTCTTGGATCTTTCCTTTTCTTTCCCTCTTCGTCTTTCTCTTTTTTGTCCCTTTTCTTGGCATCATCTGAAGCCGCTGATTTCGTCAGCCAGCAACCAGTAGAGAGATGGATCTGAAGAGTCCGCCTAGTCCCGTGACCAGAACAGCTGCCTGTTTCTCAGGCGGACTCAATAGCCATTCGTCTTCCTGACCATCTAGAAACGCCAAAGAGAGTCGTTTCGGAAAGGAGAGAACCAAATGAAACCCTGCTCCTACACACAGGATAAAATTGGGTGGAATTTGTAGTAAGACAGACTCCTGTCAGAAGTAGTACTATACATATAGTAGGGATAGAGAAAGAGAGAGAGAGAAACAGAAAGAGTGTAGACGTTATGTCATAGTAGACATTTATGACAATTCTCAAGGTACAATGATAACCTGTCATGAAAAAAGAATTACTATAACAGCATTTAGAAGCAAAATAAACAAAAAAACTTTCATAGAAATAGGAGTGTAACCTTTTCATGTTGGAAAGCAATCACCGTAAAACATGCTTACATTAAAATGTGGATTAAGTAAGCTTTAGCTGAAAGGAGTCTTTTTTTAAATTAGGTATTTATTTTCCTTTAATCACATATTTTACATTTTCGGATTTCACTGTCAATTACTCAGGTATCAGATCTTCTCAAGCAGGAAATTAAATGTTAAAGGTATGGATGATAATGGGATGAATTGGTGGAATGAAGAAAGTGGGAGGAAACGGGAGCACAGCGAGAAAACCCACGCACACGGTGTTTGTTCATCACAAAGCCCACATGGCACGAGCAGGGTTTGAACCGACGAACCCAAGTGCCAAAGGTGAGCGCTCTACGAACTGAGCCACCGTGGCCCACCAATGAGGCCTCACGAAAGATACCTTGCAAAAACATAATACAGGATGGCCTGCTCAAGCAGAACAAAGTTATGATATGTAGACCACAGCACAGCCTCTACATAGCAACCGTATAGTTTAAACTTATCTAGAAATGAAATCAATTTGTTTAATTAATTTCCAAAAGTGTTTCTGTTCACAAATATTTAAAAAATGAAATATTGGCATTATTGATTTCATTTCATTATTTTGTAACACATTAGTGAAGTTTTATGATTCCAGAATGTCTGTCAAATCATTTATTTATTATAAGAAAGTAAAGGACAGAAACAAAAGTTAACAGTAAAATTTGTATATATTTTATCTTTCCCAATCCTTTTCTAAAAACAAAGTAACATCTTGGTAAACTAAAATTTCTACCACTATTTCAAGGTATTCATGGCTGCAAATTTCCCTAGTGTTGACAAAATAAAAAGTGCAAATTAACTTCTTTTATTGTTCGATTTCCCAGCACTTATGGCGCTTGGCTAAGAGGGGTTTTAGAAATGGCCTACACAGTTGTTGCTTAGAATGAGTTTCTAATAGTGTGACCCTAGGTTAAAACGCTTCCTTAATAATCTGAATTAGCAGCATGAATTTAACTTCATTACAAGTGGCAAAAAGCCTATTTTCCTAAGATATCAAGGTATATTTGATATCTTGTAAAACTACTATTTATATTACATATAAAATCATCTTCTCTCTAAGCTCTTCAATATGTCAGCTATATCCCACACTTGCCTTTGGATTTAAATTTATTTTGGCCCTTTAGACATCAATTGTTCAGGCCAGGACAGGGCAGGGGAAAAGGATGCGAAAAGGAGTCGGGTAGGGCTTAAGCTGAATGTAACATCCCGACATTTCCCTGGTGTAACTGAGGAAAACCATACAGAAATCTGTCAGGATGGTTGGGCTCTTTTAAAAATCGTACAAAATACCTCCCAAATACAATGCCAGGGCACTACTAACTGAGCTGCGGCTATTCGGTTCGCATTTGCTATATTTCTCATGATGCATTTTCTTCTGAGGCACTCTTGTACTTCCAATTGACATTAAAAACAATATTTAGATAATTCTCGCCTTAAACAAGTAATATTTTCTTTTTAAAGAAGTTATCTTACATATTTTTTTTTTTGCACTTCCTACAAGTGTGGTCTCCATTTATCGTTTTGGGTATTGCTACTAAGACCCTGAATGAGCTTGTGAGTCTCGAAAGACAGAATATGCAGATTTTGTTTAAATAGGCTCCAAACTGCTGCATTCAATGTACCGAACCAGCAGCCTGAATAAATTTTAAGAATTTATTTTCGAATATATATATATATATATATATATAAAAATTTCTAATGTTAAAAAAATAGTATGATACAATACATAATTATCTTTCAAGCAATTATTTTCACTTCTTAACCGAAACAATAAAGAAATTGCTAATTTCATATGTCATTCTCACCTCAAGAAGTAAGCCCAAATAGTCTTCTTTATACTTTATCAGAGATTCGCGGTCTACTACTATCTGATGCCGCTTGCACAAGGTACAAGGTGGTTCCTAAGGAATCTTTGAACATACATAGAGTTAATGCGGAAAATCTAGTTTTCAATAAATTGTGTTCGAATTCACTCACCTACTTAGAAATTAGAAATGGAATTCCGTATCCAAAACAGTGGATATCACAAGCAATGACAAAGAATTGTGGAGAAAAAACTTAGGCAACAGATGAACAAAGTATTTTGGCCTACAACAGATGAATTAAAGAATAAAATTTAAATATTGTTAAAAATATTTTAAAATGCATAATTTTGAATAATATGATTAACCTCAAAATTTATATGAAGTCTGGTTTAGTCAAAAAATAGAAAATTTATATTAAAATATATATTGAAATAGTTCCGAAGAAGTCATAAATTCAAAATATACATTTGAAATAGAAACGTAATCACATTGCTTTGAATTTTAATTTTGAATTTAATTTTTAAGGCCTTTTAGGCTACTTTGGCTCAGGTGGAATGAATTATGATGATATGTATTGATGGAATGATAAAAGTGGGAGGAAACTCGAGAACCCCGAGAAAATCCATGCACATGGTTTTTGACCATCACAAAGCCATGAGCAGGGATTGAACCAACGATTCATAGAAATATTATTTTCATTGTCGTCACATAATATAATAGTTTTTACAAAATTTGATATGGAAACACTTAGTTTTTTTTTCTAAAAAGGGAAGAAATGTTAGGAAATAGAAAGCACTTACAGTTCAGAATAATCATTCAGTTTTAAACACGATTTTCTAATTTCATTGCGTCGCTCTCATCTATGTAGAACACAGGACAAGGAACAGATGAAAACATTTACTAACCTTTAATACTAAATGTTTCTGTCTGAATAGTGCTATGATAAAAGTTCTTCCACAACAACTTTCAGTATCTATTAATGAAAAAAATCTAATGCGAAAGGTTGTTAAACTATTCAATTGAAGAATATATCGATATTATTCCCAGAACATTTAGCAATCACAATGTTCGTCATTGAGAAAACAATGAAACTTGAAACACATAATTATACCAACACACAATGTTAAAAATTGGGAATCCCTAGGAGGGAGATTACTTCTGGGGAGAATTTAAATAAAATAAAATAAATAAATAAAAACGAATCTTTATATTTTGATTTGTGAGTAAAATAAATGTTTTTGTGTGTATTTCTATTTCGTAGGTCTGTCGTTTTCAATATATCAACCTGTACTCTGTATTGATTTAATTATGTTACTTGAGATTATATTATTTTCAATTAAAAATGTGGTCTATTATGATATTGAAACGTCGTATAAATAAAATCATATCAAAGAATTTGGATGTAGTGGACGTGTATTTAAATGTTTCATAAGTTACAATATGTTTAAGTAATATTGACTTACTGTAAAGGAACGGTAACTTCCAATAACCACTTTGTCTTCAATGTATTTAACTTGTCTTCATTTCATTTTTTCTCTTCACTAATTGTCTTGCATATTCCTTTCTTTATTTTCAGAATTGCATAAATAACTACATGGTTGAATTTTAAGATAGGGGAGGTAGGGGGAAAAGAAACGAATAATAGAAGGTAAACTTCAGAAGATTTTTGATGAGGTTATGGAAAGTATGTATTATGGGTTCATTTCCCTTTTAAATAGGGGTACAGCTGTGTGCTCTGAGTGGGATAAGTTAAAAGGGAGAAAGTTCTTGCAGCTAATAGGAAGAGCTTCTTCCTTTATTTTTTTTTAAGAAAAGGAAACCTCTCCCTGTCTCTTTTGCCTCTCCACTTAGGTTCAAGCTTCTTTTTCTTCTTTTGAAAGCATTTTATTTTCTTGTTAAGTTAATGTAATTATAAACGCAGAACAATTCAAATATGTATCAAGTTGTGGTGAATCAATTACTTAACTAAATACACTTACAAGTTAGACGCATTTAATGTGAGGAGAATTGTTCCGTAATAACCCGTATTTCATTTCAAGTGATAACAATATTGAAACATCTGCATTGTTGTACATATTCTAAATAGATTAGAGACATTCTCATCAAATACGGAAGAGGCCGTGGTGCTATTTTCATTTCAATAACCATTGCTCATGTTTTGTGTTTAAATTATTATTTTTTTTAAATAGGGATGAATAATCTTGTTTAGGTTTATCACTTTTAATTATAATTGTCGACATAAGAGTCTAACTCATATTTTGAAAATAGCTTATTCATTCATACGTAAAGTGTAATTTGTTATTAAAGTGGAGGTTTCCTGCTCAACCAACTTTAATAGGTTTCCACTACATTTGTACTTGAGAGATCGCCTAAGTCCAATTTTGGACAAAACTTGATCAAAGCAGCTTTGTACGGTAGTCGGAAGGCCTCACGTAGTGTTTGCTCTATTCTGGCTGTAAACACATTAATAATGTACTGTACATAATTAAGTCCATTATGAAGTTTGCCCATTTCATGTTTCTGTATGAAAAGAAGTTGCTTTCTTTTCTTTTCTTTCTTGAAAATAAGAATTTGTGACTACCCGTATCTAGCTCTCAGATACAGAATAATTATCTTCTGCACATATTATTGAATTGCCCAGTGTTGCATGGTCCGTAGAGTGTTCCTTATGATACATTGACTAATTCATTTTGAAGCGAAGGTAATAATATTTTAATATTTCCGTTATCAGTTTTTGATTCTGATTTTAGTTTGTATTGAGTTGATTTGAAATATTCTCTTGGCATTCACTTGGAAGTTCCTAAGTGTCTGCTAGTTAATCTTTCGTGTTCACTTATAGTCGTCTGTTGGCGGGGTGAGGCGGAACTCAGGAAAAATTAGTAACTTTTCAAACCTCGAGAATTACATCATCGTATACATACATAATATTACATATAATGTGGTATAGTATAGATAATTTCATCCCAAGATAGGTACATGTCCTACAGTCTTTGTACTCGTGGAGGTTTCGTAACCATCAAACACAAATATCACTCTTGTTCCGTAGTGTTTATTGAAGATGTTAAATACACATATGGGTGTCTCAAAAAGAAGGAACATCTTAAACTGGTAATAGCATTATAAGGTGGGTGGCTCAGTACAACATACAAAACTGTGCGAGACTTATCTTGCCAATTAGCTATGAAGCAGTGGAGTGATCGAGTGGGTGCATTGTTCGTTCTTGATAAAAGCCTAATCATAACAACAATGACAGTCTGGCTTCGGCTCATCGCGAATTTCGATGCAATTTTAACCTAGCACTACACGAACAATTCCATCCACCCATACAATAACCAAATGGGTGTGTAATTTTTAGCAAACAGGTTGGACTGTGAAGAAAACATCTCCAGCATGAGCGCCCAGCTCCCATCGACGAGGCTGTCCGAACCCCACAGCGTTCCATTCGACGCCAGCATTGGACAAATTGGACCGACTATTAACGCGATATTCTATCCCTACAAGCTGTAAAGTTCAGCACCTGAAACCCAATGATCATGTACAACCTGGGGTCTTTTAAGTCTTCGGTGCAATAAAAAGTTACATTTTTACTGGATGTGAGCGTATCGTTGTAACATTTTTTATACTGCAGTATAATATGGATGAGTTGCTTGCCACATATACAAACGTAGGAGTTTTTTTTTCTGTGATATAACCGGTCATAAATTCATATAGAGAGGAAATGCAAATTGAAGGGCTGGGTTCGACAGTTGTCCAGTTCACTTTTAAGAGAGACAGATAAACTTAAATCCAAAGCTAGGAAGCTCCAAATTTCAGAATTTGTGTTCAACAAAAATAATGAAGTATCTTCCCTGTCTATGATTGCGTAAAACAATCTTTACGAAATTAAATCTTTGTAATGTAGTGATTCGTTCTCTCAATTGCTATTTCAAAACAACACGTAAGATCAGAACTATCCTAACTTTGATAACTACATACCATTGGCTGCATTGGCAACGAAGTTAGTTGCAATATTTGTTTTTAATTGTTCTTCTAATTTTCACTATGTTTCTCATGTGATTCAGCAGCCTTTCACTTTGTAGTATATTCTTTGTTTTGCGCCGTGTTCTCGAGATAGATCACTGATTGGTTATAAAGAGAATACTCTCAGACGAGATGTCTCACAATTACAGGTTAAGAAATAGAATGTCATACTAAATGAACATGCATATTAACTGACCTTCTGTTAATACACTAGTTAGAGCAAGAATGATGATATAGTTTTCGGATACCGCTGGACCACTGTTGTAAGGAATGTCTCAAATATTTCAGATGAAGAAGAATTATTGTAATAATTTTAGATATAAGATGTGAATTCATTTCGTATATGGCACTAGTATCTGCCATTGAATGTAGCTAAAATTCCTCTTTTTCTGAGAGTAGAAAAGCATGAATGTTAAAAGGTTTAATAATTGCACCTGAAGAACACTAGTAGGTCAAACAGTGTTTAAGTTTTCTTTGTTGCACGAACAGCGTATGGGAAAGAGGTTCCTTTACAGAAAGGAATGAATAGGAAAATGGAAAGAAAAAAAAGAAGAAAACTAGAGAAGATGAGAAGAAAGAAAGTGAAAAAAATGGAAGACGAGGAGAAGAAAAAGGAAGAATAGAAGAAGAGCGAAAAAATGAAGATCGTTGTGCGTGCTAGAGGTGGGGAATAAGGATGATGGTGGATTCTTCACTCTGTGCGTTCGTATCTCGCTTTTAGTCTAACACAACACGTTCACAGAGGAGGGAGAGAATTTATCACGGACGCTCATAAGTGCTAAGTGGAACATTCAACTTGAGGCAACCCTATCTCACAGTCAGGCTACCGCAATTTTCTGAAGTGGTGCTTTTGCTTGCCCGCCTTCGTGTAATATTAGTTAGCAGGGCTGTAATATATAAAACAGAGTCTAACACACAGACAGACACACACACAGAGGCACGGGAAGAAACACATACTCACTCACACACACACACCTGGTCTACCACTCCTGTTCTATATGAAAGTAATAACCAACGAGGCAATTTCCGACATTTTAGTCATATTAATTTTCGAAATTATATACCTATACATTGTAATTTTTGGACACTGGAAAACTCCATGTTATAATACGAGGTCAAAATACTGCTTACCTTAATACACCTTAATAGCTAAATGTTTATGGTTCATTTCTTTTATCAAAAACACTGATTTCTTCTAAGGTGAAGGCTTTCACTTTTTTTTCTGGGCTTAAACATGTGCTAAGATCTCGATTCACTATTTTGAAAACGGTAAGCGTGAAGAACATTTTCTTGTTTTAAAATTTAGTGAGCCTTCCAGCTAAGGATAGGTGTAAGTATTTCAATTTTGTTTCGCAGTATGTTGAAAGGGGGAATGTATTGTTAGTATTTTTTACTTTCAAAATGTAAAGACAAGACTAATTGTGGTTTTTAAAATAAATGTTTCGTTGGATTTTATTTAAAAAATTAATAACTTTTCCCCACAAGTTAAGCCGACCTCAAAATGGCACTAAAATATTAAAGTAAAACAATAAACATAATAGTTACGAAAACGTATATGATACAGCGAAGCTATTTGATGAGGAGGGCTATTTGGATATTTCAAAGATTTTCTTGCCCATGCGAACACGACAGTTCTGTTATTTATGCGACTATAACAGTAGTTGTCATCACAGTTTATAGAATGCATCGAACCTGATAGCCTTCTATGGAATTGATTGTAGATTCAAGAAATAATGTGAATCTATTAAGGTGGGTAGGCACTTGCATTATTTTTATGCTTGTATAACATTTGAGGGTTCAACAACAACTTCTGAGTTGGTTTATGATACCAGTGTACTTTGAAATGTAATTAGACAGAATCAGGCTGATATCTGGCAAACTGTAAGAGAACTGTATAGTTTCAAAAATTGGGGTTATTATGGTTCCTTCGTTTTTTGGGAAAGGACCGTTTAGTTATGCTTCTTATCCTTAAAGAAATATTCTTAAAAAGAATTGAAACACCCTCAAGGATTCCAGAATGAGGGACTATTTCCAACGGATAAACATATTATTCTTGAAGAGAAATTTCTTTCATCAACCATACGACAAAAAAATCCTTTGACAGGTACGAAGATCAACATCTTCAAACACTACTCCAGAACGTGACTCAAAGAGATTAGAAGTATCTAGCCTCTCACCGAAATAATTTCAGCAGTACCCTAATTGTTGTCCGGTAAGAGTTGTTTTGCCACCACCTCAAAGAAAGTTTCGGGTAAATCGGCAAGAAGAAGCGAACAGTACTTCACTTCACCACCACAGAATCTTGCTTCTCGAACAAACAAATGTGATGGAAAGCAAGCCAAGCAAGGTCAAAGATATCTAACATAAATATGTGAACGCAAGATGAAGCTTGTAAGTTCTTCGAATCATAGTAACAGTGGTTGATGAATATGACAATGTCAACTCTGGCTTATGTCTTATTGTTCTGCACAATCTGAAAAGAAGAAACCAACTGGAGTTTATGTCAACTGCGCAGGACTTGGTACCATGAAATTTCTATCGGGGTTAAAGATAATAAGCAGTGTATTTGCGAAATGTGGTCGTAAAGTAAATAGTCCCAACAGCTATCCACATAACCACGCCATTTAAAACAAAACTGTATATGTGGATTGTTGTGCTTAATATATTATATACTCAATACGAATTTCGTTATCGTATACTTCATTTTCTACTAAAACGATGACAGTTTGTAGTGATCTAATTTAATTTTTATAGTAATTTAAATTGAAATATACCCGAATTGCCTCACCCTACTGATTATCCCATGCTACAACTAGATTGTCACGGAAAATCCTCAACAATACAACGAAAACGAATAATCAAATTCGGTATATGTATTCTAAATTTATATCGAGACAAACCTTTTTTTTTTTTAATTTAGAGATACCTACACTTCGAATTTACAACCTTATCCTTCTTTGAAGACTTTTAATAACAGATTTATGGTGAAGTCACGGATAACAATTGGCGTAGCATTTGAGAGGTCGTGGGTTCGATTCCAGGTTTCCATCCTGACTGAGGTTTTTCCAGGATTTTTCCTCAGTCACACCAGTCAAATGCTGGAATGGCACTTTCAGTGTAGACCCTGTCCGACACCTTTCCAAATCCTTTCCTCTCCCCTATCCCGGCCTGAGCCTTAGATGCCTAAAGCCCATAAATTAAATTAAATTTAATTCAAGGAGAATATAAAAAGAAACAGTTTTATGTTGATTTGCAGTATTACGTTTTACCGTGAATTGTGAGTGCACTGAGAACACTCGACAGACTATAATATAAATATAACCTATCGTATTTCTTTACAATGTAAGACAAATACATTAATAGCGTTTTTATGTCTTCTATAATATGGTTTCTTTTTTCGCGATAACAGAATTATTACAACGTTTACTATTTATTTATATAGAGTACTAGAAAGCATGAAATACGAAGCATGATAAATTCAAGCTGAATGAAGGCATATTTGTCATTATATATAGTATGTGAACTTATTTCTCCTTTCGTGTCATGAATTGTGGATGTTAATGTGTTCTTTTATATCGTTTTGCTTCTTTCTTCTCTTGCATTGTATGAGTTTGTAGATGTATGCGAATGAGTTGTTTGCATGGTGAGAAATTGCATGATACATGGTGCAAATACGTCACCAGCTTGACTTCAAAGGTTTGAGAGTATTGTGGACCTCACGGGGAGCAATGGAGTACACGCAATGGGTTTTGCGGTCTTCTAATGTTTCCTATTATAGGAACGATGACTATGTGAGCCTCAGGCGAAACGAAAGTTGGTTTAATGATGTGAGACAAGCAGTTCTAAATTATCCATCTCATACTGTCTCTATTTCTCTCTCTCTCTCTCTTTCTCTCTCTCTCTCATTTACACAGTCTTTCCCACCACTCTCACACAATGGCGTACACTTATATACCTAAACGTTTACCCTACTCTCTTAATCTGGAATGACCAATTGTGACAAGTATGGTCGAGAAAACAGACCTCTAGTATGTAATGAATTAATCTCTCTCTCTCACTCTCTCTCCCTTTCTCCATCTCTCTCTTGCTCTTTACTCCTTTTGTGAGGAGTTGGAGTAGGAAAATGTTTGTCATTAAACCAAGTGATCATGATGAAGTGTTTGAAATATTTGTACTTTTAGGAAAGTAATTCATGAATCTTTTGAATTAATGTAACACATGAAAAAAAATGTTTGTGTCCTAATATTCAAATTATTCTCTTTCCTTTCAAAGAAAATGAGGCAACAAAATTGAAATAGGAAGAAACGTGTTAACGATCGGAAAGAATATCAGATACTTTAGAACAAAGAACATTTCACGTTATATTAAAATACTGTAATAAGGACATATTTATTCTGTACGTCTAAAATCTAGTTTCAACTTGTCGAAAGTTGTTTGGGCGTGTAGTAAATACTTACAAGGAAGGGTACCCAGGTGTAACACGCCGATTGTGATAAGATTGCACAG
>JAGDQP010057268.1:0-12778 GCA_022664845.1 Lepisma saccharinum | reverse complement strand
GGGTAAAGAAAAATTCAAACACTTTTTAAAGACATATTTTTCTTAAACAATTCGTACTAAAAAGTAAAAAAATAATTTTGTTTATGCATGACTGAAAAGAAAAGCATGGGGCGTGCCAATTGAAGAATTTTTAAAGTGACTGTATATGAGAGAGCGCCCAATACTTTTATTTTTAGTCATACGTAAACAAAATTACTTTTTACTTTTTAGTACGAATTGTTTAAGAAAAGTATGTCCTTAAAAAGTTTATTATTATTCTTGAATTATTTTAGAAGTAAGAATGCAATTACAATAGAGCAATATTGGAAATTAATGCCTTTGCTTTTAGAAAAGATAACTTCTGATAAACCGCCTTCGCATAAAAGTATCATAGACGAAAAAGTTATAAACACAATAGTTTAGAAAACTCATTTACTAAATACCTTATAACCTTCTTAAAATAGGGGAGACGATAAGACAGGCTTTATGTCTCAGGTTGGTTAACGTGTATTAATTTTACAACAACTTCAAGACGGTTGTAACACAGATACAAAATAAGTTTTATTAAGGATTATGTTTTAAACTTTAGTGTATTTTTTGAAGGTAGTTTTCTTATTATATATATATTTTTTTAAATCTGTTAGTTCATTTGTATTAAGAAAATAAAATACATTTAAAAAAACTATACACTGAGAAACAAATTTCTTAGAAATGAGAAAAATTTAATCAGTAATATTATTTCCAAACCGGTATATGTTCTCATTTTCAATTAAATTGTTTCTCAGTGAACAGATAAGACACTTTTTAAAAGAAGCGTTATTTACTGTGTATATGCGTTTTTAATTCTTTCTCTAATCACACTCTTTCTTATATGCAATCCAAACAACATAGATGTTTTTTGGCTTGCGTAAGGACATACGCATAATTGTGGCCGAGAATCATTTAACATGCGATATTTACGTAAAACAGTGACTTTTTTTGTTTGTTTTGTGTACTTTTTCCACATGTATCCTTAAGACGCTAAAACGGAACTACCTGGAAATGTCCTTTACACAGCCCAAAAAGATTAATAAAAATTGACTCATCCACTTAAAAGTTATGCCTATACAAACATTAGAAGAAAGACACATACACGTCAAATTTAAGAGGGCTCCTCGCTCCATTCTTAACATTTATTTCAAAAACTAAGAGTGCTATCGAAAATGTAAGTTCATAGCGCACTAGAAATTACAAATTACTATGAAATACAATGGACAACGATCTCGAAAGCTTGTCGATTGATGAATGCTGAGACTTCAATTATATAATGACGTCATAATCTTTGAAAACATATTACTTATCAACGGTCACGATCTCGAGATCTCTATTCACGGTATTTCATAGTAATTTGTAATTTCTAGTGAGCTATGAACTTACATTTTTGATAGTAATCTTAGTTTTTGAAATATTTTGAAAATGTTAAAAATGAAGGGGTTTGGAGCAAGGAGTCCTCTTAAGAACCTCGATTTTCATTGAAGTTAGTTAAAAAGTATTGCAACAGAGTGTTTCAAAAGGATTCGGTTCTTTCAGACATGGATAAGAATATGTCATGAGAAGTCATCAGTGGCGCACAGTCTGATTTAGCCATTGTGGAGCAACACTGCTAGTTAGATTCATTCGTTCCATCATGAGTATGTATTTACGTTTTTATGTCAAACACTATTGAGGTAAGTAATTTCTAGTTAAGTTAAAATAACTATTTATATCTTTATATTCTTTAGATTTAAAGGAAAATACAAGAAATTTTAAATACAGAATGAATAAAACTTCCTGTCTTTTAGGAAATTCTTTTATTCCTATTTATTATTCCCTCTGACATTTATTCCTGTCAACATTAGTGCATTTCATGTATAATCCTATTGGAAGTATTTTTATGGCGCTCTAATTCCTGTACCTAAAACTCCGTTTCGCGCTTCTTACTATAGATATGTTTTCAGGTTTTCCAGTATTTCTCTCGGTATTATCTGCTCACCTATATTTTTATCATTGTTATCAATGTTTCTTTGTAACTCCTATTATATTTCTTAAGTTTAGCTCTTGCTCCTGTCTCTTATTCTTATTACGCTTTAAACACTGTTGGTTATCCGTGTATTCTGTTTCACAGACTCTATACACTCGTATTATTTTTTGAATCTCTTATACATCTCAACGCCTGCTACGCTTATTCTATTACGCACTTGCATGTATAGTTATTAATTATGCGCTTGGTGCTTTAATCTTGTTACAATTATTGCGAATGATGCTACAGAAAATGGAGTGCACCTGAGATATCCATTTCCAAAATGATACTTCTAAAACCGCTACAAATGCTGGAAAATCGACAAAAGCACTTGTAATACACTTCTGATTTTTAAAAGCTATTGCAGTTATATATGTCTTAGAAACAGATGTAAAACTTTTAGCTTCCCAAAATTTTGCTTTGTTCCGAGACAAATTTAGGAAAGATAAAATATATACAAATTTTACTATTGAATTGTGCTTCTTTTGTCCTTTATTTTCTTATTGTATTTTAATGATCTTGCATACGTTTTGAAATCGTAAAACATAACTAATGTGTTAAAAGATAAGGAAATGATCTCAGTACAGTAGAAGTCCGATAGTTCGGCACGTTCGGGACCGGCCCGGTGCCGGATTACCGAAAATGCCGAACTATCGGGCGGTACCTCTTACTACTGGTATAGGCTAAGCCGTACAGCGAAAACAATGAACTGAACCTGTGTGTGGTGACAGCCGAGTAAAGTCCGAACGCTTCCGATTGATTCCAAACAATGCTGATTGCGTCTAACAGTAGCAGAACCGTAGTGGAGACACTTCCGAGTGGTTCCGAACCGCGCCAAGCGCATTCAACTGTTGTTCACAAACGTTTACAGGGGTGGAGGAAACCTGGGATGTTGCCGGACAATCGGGCGTTCCGGCCTGTTGGATGCCGGTCTATCGGACGTCTACTGTATTGCCAATATCTCAGTTTTTAATTATTGTGGACAAGAGCGCTTGTGGAAATTGACTATTCACATAAAGATAGCTATACAGATATGAAACTTTAATATATTACAGAAAAAAATGGCCCTACTTAACTAAATTACACCAATCAAATTGTCGTAAACTTGTGTTCATTTATATATTAACAGAGACTGAATACTTGCCAGATACTTTTACTAGTTTATTTCCAATACATTCAGTGAGTATGGAGAGAACTATCTTTAACTTGTGGAAATAGGCTCTTCGCTTCTCTTCTGGTATTTAAATCATCAGATTCAGAAAGTCTTTCCTTATACAGCTATTCAGAAATTTTGTTTTGGGTACGAAAACTGTACAAATCGCGGGCGAGGGGGACGCAATTAATTGTGCCTTTCCAAAGTGAATTTTGAACACTTCCTGTGCAATTGTTTCCCTCATGATTACTGCTTGTACATATCTCATATACATTTTGTTTACTATGCGTTTCATACATTTGTGTTGCTCATTCGTATCAAACCACTTGAATCTATTTCAAATACACGACGTGATACTGTGGCTTCATGGCACAGTTTGTCAAGGCAAAAGGCTATCACGGAGATGATCCTGGTTCTATTCCCGCTTCAGACAACATTTTTACTTATTTTCCAGGAAAACAGAGCTGCTTATCAATGCAATAAACTTGTAAAACTCAGCTTTTCACATCGTTGCACATTTTAAGTTCACAGAAGTGATCAATTGTTGATTCATTTTAAGAGAGTGAATTAATATTAATGTCCTAAACGAACTGATGAGCTTCTAAGGATGCGATCTACAGCTTATGGTAAAGTACACTGCGAGCCGCTCCGTTTAATAGACCCCCACGGGACCTGAATCCATGACCACGCTCATAGGAAGCGAGCATAATAACCGAATACAGTTCATTGTAGAACTTGAAAATAGTTGAAACTTAAAAAATATTATAGTATGAACTTAGTTAAAAATTTAAAGTTTGAATATTCTAATTTTGACTGTTTATAGGGATGCACTAGAATCAAATTCAGTCTGTATATCTCACATTTTCATTATAGTTCCCTATACATAATACTGAAAATCAAACATTTAGGTGTTAATATTTCGTCTCCAGGAACATTTTCTATCTTTCTGCGTATAGGATTTCTTGAAGCAAAGAAATACATACTATGTAAGATCAAATCAATTCACTAACTTCTGTGCACCATATTGTAAGGTAAAGCAGAGAGAGATTGCGCGGTTGGAGAGATTGCGCAGATCCTGGAAAGACGAGAAGGAATGGCACTGACATCTTGGGAGTGAAGGACAAGTGAATACGTTACTGACAGACTCGTTAGTTGCATTCCTCTGTTGATAGAAACTTATCATCATTTTTTTGCGTCTACGACAAAAGGAAAATGTTTGCATTTTCATAAACGTTGTGTATATTTGCAAAGGAAGTGTTTTACTTTTAAATAATTATAAATCAAGGAGTATCTGAGCTAGTTCTTTGTCAGAACTAGTGTTGTACGTAGTTTGCGGTCATTCCGGAAATTTTCACCCATGCTGTACGGTGCGCAATCTCTCTTTCCTAATGAGCATAGTTGGCGCAAACGTCAAGTAGGAGAGATTGTACAATACATTCATTTAATAGAAGAGAGGAGAGATTGCGCATTCACATAAGATAATTATTAAACAGGACTAGATTTCGGTGTCATTTTTAGTCCTGGACCACTACTTCACACATTGATCACCACAGAGAGTCAATTATTTCCTCTGTCCACTTACAATTGTATTAGAAAAGTTTATAAATGCTGTCAAGAGGAAACCATGTACCATTAATAGAAATATTCAGGCTGCTTTAGCTAGTTACTTTCTGTAACACAACACTGTAAGGTTTTGGATAACAACAAATAGTTTCTAATTGGTTCGTACTATCGACTGTTATCTTATTCTCATGCGCAGCCTCTCCTGCGCATGTGCGCAATCTTACCTACTAGGAGAGATTGTGCAAAATTAAGGGTCTTGAAAGTCATTATTATTAAGCATACAATGAAATACAACAAGTTTAATAGTATGTAGTATAAGATACTAAAGAACATATTTTGTAATTTTTTTAGAAATTTGTATAAAAAAATTTAGTTAATTTTTTCTGAAATGTGCGCGATCTCTCCCGACTTTCCCTTATTAGGCTAGTTGTAAAGAAATAATCTATTCTCTTAGCAGCCAACTATCTGATAGCAGTTTTCCGTTAAGGATTAGTATGATCGGTTGTAAGTCATAAAAATCGTAGGTTAAATTCAAAATATAAATTTGGCCTGAGCCAGAGATGTCTCAAGACTCTAAATAAATTCAATGCATTTCGAAATATAATATTGAAAGACTAATAAAGTCTGATAATTGAGGACTTGTATTAAAAACCGTGCCAAAACAATATATATATATTAATTTTGTTGCTAAAATACAACTTACGTTACCTCTCTAAGCGCTCACCTCTGGTGCGTGGGGTCATCGCTTCGATCCTGGCTATAGTGCCATGCGGGCTTTTTGGTGGACGAATTTATGTGTGTTTTTTCGTGGGGGGTTCTCACCCGTTTCCTCCCACTTTCTTCATTCCACCAATTCTCCCATCATCATCCATTCGGTCTGAGCCAAAAAGTAGCCTAAAGACGTTAAAATAAATTCAAAACTGGACTCTCTATAATTCACTCTCCAAGTGTTTTAAATTGTTGCCACTAGAATACTCCTGCCATTACTAACAATGTAAAATCTAGGTAATTTTTTTGCGTTTATCTCAAAACATAGATTTTGGTATTTAGCCCGGTTTTTAATACAAGTCTTCAATTATCTTGTTCGGGATCAACACGGGAGTTAGAAATTCATAAGAAAAATATTGGTTATGTTCATTTTGTAAATATTGAATTACAAATATGAGTGTAGGACCAACTTTCTATTTATGAATTGGTGGTTGAAAGTCATGAAAATCATTGGTCACAATGTTGTGGGTAAATATTGATAGATGGCATGTTCAGTATGGGAACCAAATGAAATTAAATTCTTTTCGTTCACTAGGTATTATTGAACCTCCAGATGCATTTACCCACATCCGAGTGACACAGTTAACATCTTCTCGTCCTCCTGCAATGATTCGACACAACATGTTCGAACTACAAAAGCCAGGACCCCACTGACATTAAATCCATGACAGTCAGTCAGTCTTGGAAAGACACGCTCACATATTACTATCAAGCAGGCTAAATCTATGAGTATTCTACTTGTCTGCATTACCACCGATAAACACACATTCTCTCCACCCCTCTCACACACGAACATCAACAAAGCGGGAGAAAAGAGCAAGATTGTTCAATGTATAGTTCTTCGATCTCAGAGAAGAAAGTTAATGGAAAAACTGTTTGATAGATCTTTCCAATTACGTTTCTAATTACGGAATTCTTCCTCCCTGAACGTGATTTAGCTGCATTCCTGCTGGAATGTTAACCAAAGCGTCGCTACTTGATGTGGAAAATGGAATGCAATAATCAAACAGGGGGGGAAAATCAATAGAGGTAATCAGGCAAACTTTTCCAACAAAAAAAATGCGTAAGAATTGCAAATAATATAGAACCAGGATGAACGTTTATTTTAACGCACTATGAACAACATATTCGTTGTCGATATTATGTACGATAAGGCAACAAGTTTTAGTGATGTCATATGTCTGTTACGAAGATTGAATTTGGCACATTGCGGAATAAAAGTATTACTATTCGCTACTGCCTTTTTTAAATGTTTCTAAAGGAAAACAATTGCGCACTTAATGATTGAGCTATGTTTCGCTTTTTTTTTTAAATCACTCTTAAAATACTCATTCATTCTTGTAGATAGTAAACTAAATATAACTTATAAAACGGTACAGTGAAGTGTAGCATCAGTCATATGTAGACTTTTAAATATGGAACTCCATATCGCTATTGCTAATTTTAGTATTCAAACTGAAATATCGTCCAGTTGCTTTTTTTAGTTTTAATAATTACGTGGCCAGGGGATCAGGACATAATGGTCAGCTGAAATTATGAAATTTTAGAGATTGTATTTACAAAACAGACGTTATTCATAGGATATAGAGTCGAAATTTCAAATCAGTTTCTTATGAGATTTTAACAGTTAAAAGCTTTATACAGTGTTAGACATTTAGTTTGTTATGTCCATTAAAGAGAAAGGGGTAGGCAGCAGACAGTTCAGATCTTTAGGCCTTAAAATATTAAAAACAAAATAAATTCAAAGTTCAGATGTTAGTAAGTCGTCTCTCTGGCTTCGAGTTGTGATTTCCATCCTAATCGAACACTCAGCTTGTAAGAACGGGAACTACTATTCAAGTGAATTTTGAACCACGCTCGGGTTTGAATCCAAGGCAAAGTATGAGTGCATAGACCAACAAGTGATGCTACTCACTAGAAAAGTGGTTTTTCCCAAGCAGGGATAAAGACATCTTCCGGAATAACGGAAAATTCATTTTCCGAAAACCGGAGGATTCAGAACAGAAAACAGATAATTTTCCGGACAACAGAAAATTTCCGGAAAACGGAAAATAAAATTTCCGGAAACAGGAAACAGGAAGTGGCCATCCCTATTCCTAACCATTCAATCTTGCCTATAGCTTAGCTGTATTACAGGATTTTGCCCCAGTATTCGGGTGTTGTCCACGAGATGAGATTGAGGCTGTCTCGTCTTGTCCAAAAATATCTCGTCTCGAAACGATGTAGGGCAAAGTTTGACAAAACAAGGAGGTCTGATGGAACGGGGAGGTGTGCCCCCAGCTCAGACTGATGGTGTCTTCAACCAGCTGGGGGTTGAATTACTTCTGGATGCACCTCAGAAGTAGTTTTGTCCGTTGGACTGGAGGATTTTAAGAACAGCATGCCTCCGAGTGCAGTTTGTCTAAAACATTAGGATTTTTCTATGCTTCGATTAATTTTAACATCAAGTTTGTTGCTTGTTTGCGGATTTGTTAAACATGGACTGCAAGATATAAGTACCTCACCTTATTTAACAGCTAATTAGGTGTAATATAGAGGTTGTTTATCTAACCTTGTGCAGCTAGCTGTGTACTAGAAGGATTAAAGTATAATTGGAGCCAAAAAGCATTCCGGTTAATTGCTTATTATACACACTATAATCAAGTAAAGTTGCATACACCTCTCCGTTTTGTCCAACTTTCCTCAATACTACGAGAGTTCTGTCTCGTCTCGTTTTTCATAGACATTTCTCTGTCTCGTCTCGTCTGGTGGGCAACACTAGTCTACAATTGTCTAGTTCTGAGTTCTGTAGTTTCGAGGGAGGAGTCGTAGCATAATCATGGGTGGGAAGACACGAGTTCTCGCTGATTGCTTGTTCACTTCCCACTTCACCCCGTGCGCTAGCCAAGACCCCTCCCAGAGGTCTACAGAACTCGAAACTGCACAATACCACCCTGGCATTTGCCTAATATGACCGACATGTAACACTTTGACATAGCAGCTGACAAGCTCCTGACTTGGGAGCCAGGCACAATTTGAATTTAAATTTATTTATTACCTACAGACACCTATGGCTCAGTCCGGAATGAGTAGGGAAAAGGGTGCGGGAAGTTGTCGACCAGGGTCGAAGCTGAAAGTATCATTCCCCTGCGTTTGCCTGGTGTGACAGGAAAATACAGAAAAACCTGAGTCCGGATAGTCGGCCGCTGGTGTAGAGACCAGAACCTCAAGAATGCAAAGCTACGGTCGTTCGGTCTTTCCGGTTAGAAGGATTCATGTTATTTCCTAATTCATCTAATATACGTACAATCGAAATAGATTCCAACTAAAGAAAGAAGACAGCACTTGCGCATCCTCCCATCTTTTTCAATTTCAAATCCTCCTTTTCCTCCTCCTATTACTAATATTAATAATAATTTTAAAATAACGCAATGTTACAAGTTTGAGAATGTAACAGTTTATTTGAATTAGACTTTATTTATAGCATATTGATATCTCTGGCTCAAGCATGGATGGGATAGGTAGAGGATGGGGAAGATATTTGATAGGGTCTTACTTAAGGTACCATCCCGGCATTTGCCTGGTGAAATTGAGAGAAACTCTAGAGTAATAGATGATTAAAATGGACATCTATAAAATAGTGAGAAATAATCAGTAATTTCTACTTTTAGATTATAAAAACGACAGAAAATTTTCTTACCTTATCTTCATGTAAAAGGAAAAATTTCTTAAATGCGATTTTCGTCCTAATTAACACATAGCATCTAAGGAGGGATCTACTTTTAGCGTGATAATCGAGCCACACTGATCGCTGTTTGGAACTACTGTTCACTAAAGTGGCCCATCCCCACCGTTCTAACATGTCTCTAGGGAAGCAGGATTACCAGGCTTAAATTTTGTGGTATAGGCAACAACTGTAGAACTACTGTATTTACAATTTTGATGTAATTACCCTTTTCACAAGAGAACCTTGTGTATGGAAAATGTTGAAATTAACGAAAAAATGGACATATTTAATTAAATTTTTCATTGTGTGTTTGTACAATCATTAGTTACTAATTTTGAGTTAAAATTGCATTGAAAATAAAGAATACCTGATAGGAATGTTGTTGTATTTGAAATATATACATGTCTTCAATTGTCAAATAACAAGTTAACATCTTTGAGAAAGAAGCTTCCGGTTTATGACAAACAAAAATAATATAAAGTACAGTAGAAGTCCGATAGTCGGGACCAATCCGGCGTCGGATTACTGAAAATGCCGGACTATCGGGCGGTACCTTTTACTACTGGTATAGGCTAAGCCGTACAGCGAAAACAATGAACTGAACCTGTGTGTGGTGACAGCCGAGATCAGCCGAGTAAAGTCCGAACGCTTCCGATTGATTTCGAACAATGCTGATTGCGTCTAACAGTAGCAGACGCGTAATGGACACTTCCGAGTGGTTCCGAACAGCGCCAAGCACTTTCAACTGTCGTTCACAAACGTTTACAGGAAAGAAAAAAAACTTGGGATGGTGCCGGACAATCGGACGTTCCGGACTGTTGGATGCCAGTCTATCGGACTTCTACTGTATTTGAAACATATTACAGTAACTTTGCAATCACAATTCTCTACAGTTTTGTTACGTCTAGCTTGAAGCAATCAAATAAACTACCTAATATCATTTAGGTCTTCAGATTCAGTAAATTAAGTAAAGACAGACAAACGTGAGAAGCTACAATACTGTACATTGGGAATGAAACAGAAGTTAAATACAAATTTAGAATGTTGTTTCTCTTTCACAGCTAAAATGTGAGATAAATGAACAATGGAGTTACAAATAGTCTAAATAAACAGGTTACTTTACATTTCAACCATTGCACACATAAATATACCGTTATGGTGAACCATTGGATAAAAATTCATGAAAGGTGTTCTAGTAGAATGATGATAAAAGGGCCAAATAATATTGTTTACAAGGTCTGGCTTTCCCATGTTTCACTAAAACAAAATGTATATTAGTCTTTCTATTTTGGCATCACAGGGTCATGCTTCTGATATTGAAAACAACTTTCAGACTGAAAAAATCCAATTTAGATATACATGTTTCATTTTCCTTTTTATAATTATATGAATAAACAACAAATAACAATATTTAGTTAACTTTACACCCTACACTGACGCAAAAACTCAGACAAAAGAACCAGAAAAAGTTGTCAAATTCTGATGTGTCAGTTTTACCCAAAGTTTTCCCGTGCCCAGAGTTACCCTAGTTGACGGTATTATTATTATTATTGCTGTTGCTATTCTTACACGGATGCGTCGAATTTGGTAATTACCTTTGAATCCTATCGGTGTATACTTTGCAAAAAGCAAATAATTACATTGGAGTGAGTCGCACTGAATTTATGGCCTATGGCGTTTAGGCATTTTGGCTCACCCAATATTAGGGTAAGAGGGAGAGTATGTGGGAAGAAAGTTGTCAGGGCCAAGTTTGAATGTACCATCTGGCATTAGCTTGATGTCTTTAAGAAATGGCATGGAGAAACCTCCGCCAGAATTGACGGGCAGTGTGATCGAATGCAGGACCTTCCGAATGCAAAGTAACTCTAGCTGAGGTCGCTCGGTTTCTGTACTCATACACTGATAAAAAATGCAAGTAAATAATGATAAGGCTGGAAGATTGTAAGAATATGCTCTATAATGTAATGTAGTCCTGCAGATACGCAATACGTGTGGAATGCCATTACGTCTGTAAAACACACGTAAATAATGATAAGGCTGGAATGTTGTAACGATATGCTCTGTAATATAATGTGGTCCTGCAGATATGTAATACGTGTGGAATGCCATGAAGTCTGCAAGAATACACATAAATAATGATACGGCCGAAATGTTACAACAACATGCTCTGTAATGTAATGTGGTCCTGCAGATACGCAATACGTGTGGAACGCCATTATGTCTGAAATACTATTATATCTGCAGGATCGCAATATACTGCACGTTGTAACAACAGTCCATCCTTCTAATCTCGCTTTATCAATATTTACGTATATGTTTCTATTATCAGTGTATGTTTAAGTGAGTGTGGTAACTACTATATACTCACGTTGACGGCAAACATTAAAATAAAACCAATCGCGTGAATATCAACATCATTTATATGCAGTTACTTTGCACCCTACAATCATCCGGAAAGATTATTTTTTTTAGCCTCCGGAGAGGAGCGGAATTCTCTCTGTAACTGTGGTGTCTAGTGAGCTAAATGAGCAATTACTAGCACGAAATTTAACGTGCCAAAACACGTCAGAAGTAATTAACATTTACATTTCAAATGCTATGCTATTTCCGAAAACTAACGTCGTAACAAACGACACTAACAGGTTGCTGGATATAGAATACATCACGCAATCATGTAAACGAAACCGCGCAGATTTAATTTTCTCCGATTCAAGGTCGAACAAACCTGCATATGAAGAAATTCAAAATCTTGAAGAAAAATACAACACCGCACAAAACAAATGTGCTAGTGCATTAGTGTTGTTTCGCTCTCTATTATGGAAATCGTGTTCTTGTTCGTAAATACACGCTTCCTTAATTACAATGTGTTGAGCGTCCTGACTTAGTAAGATGACATCTGTTTCCGCCGAACGGATCATGAAACGAAATGAAATGTTATATTTTTGTGCTTTAGAGCATCTAAGGCATCAGCCTGTCCTGGTCTCAAATTTCATTCTTGTTCGAGGGATATGAAAGTGGAAAAGTATCACTCATAGCCTTAATTCAGGTATCATCCTGATGGAACTAGGGGGATCCATGAAAACCTTCGTCATTGCGGCCATCAGCACGAATCGAATCTATGTTCTTCACCAGTGCCAATCTGAAGCTCGCAACTATAACTATTGGACGATAGGGACTAGGTTCAAATGGAAAACGTTGCATTCGGAACTACTATTTAGAGAATTCAATTTATTTATGGTCTTTAGGCATTTCAGGCTCAAGCCGGTACTATTTAGTATTTATGATAGTAACCTTTATCAATTCAACACTTGCTCCAGTTGATAAAACGCGCACAACTGTCAATTCTTTGTACTTTAGTGAATCAGTAGGTGAAAGAAAGGAACAGAGAGAGTGAGGGAAAGAGAGGCAGAAAGAAAGAAAAAAATAGAAGAAGGAGAAACGAAAACATTGAAATTCAAATTAAGCGTTTTTGGAGCTGAGTGGAGAGTTTCAGGAGGAGAACAGAGAAAACTTTGCTGTAAAAGTTCCAAAGTTGCAAGCGAATCCCACTTTTGTTTCTGAACCTATGTTA
>JAGDQP010057267.1:0-12778 GCA_022664845.1 Lepisma saccharinum | reverse complement strand
CTATCCTGACGAAACACCTTATATCTCATGTCAAAGAATTCTGAATCAAATTGATCATCAGATAACCAACTTTCAGTTATTATTATCAGATCATAGCTTTTGGATAAAACACTAGTGTAGAAATCATTGGCTTTGGTACGCATTCCACCAACATTTTGTATATAGATTAAAACTAATTTTTATTTTCACTTTTTATTTCTATATCACTGGAATACTTCACAATATAGTCAGTCGCTTTTAGGGATCCATGTTTACTATTTGTACTCAGAGACAATTGTCCCGTTTTTGTACCTCCTACCTGTTAGTCAGCTGTCTTACTCTTTACATTTGTGCGGGTCTTCTCCGGTCCCAGGCGGTGGAGATTTTCAAGATTCTGGCTTTAATAATCAGAGGATGGTGACCAAGAGGGGCGGAGGTTGTGAGGGGCGGGGGAAATAGCTTCCGGATGGGTTTTTGACCTTGAAAGAGAGTGGTGGTACTGTTCATCCGTAGGGTGAGAAGTCTGCGCAGTTGTTTTTACTTTATCTTGACGAGCGGGTGCAGGGGGAGCTGGGAGTTCATGCACTTTCTCGTGTTTACCGGGAGTAGGGCCAGAAAAATATATTTTATCAGTGTTCTTCAGGTCACTCAGGATATACGGCTTTCCTTCAACGTACAATTTGTCATATACTAATTTTGCCCGTAGTCCCGCAGATTTAGCATTCTGAAGATGTGCTTTGAGTTCCGATCGTATGTCACGCACACGACGAGAATAGTAATCTGTGATTGATACCGGCGTGTTTCGTGAGTGGTAAGCGTACGATAAAATTTCAGATTTCTTTTTGAATGATTTTAATTTTGCGATTATAGGCCTATTATGATGATCCCCTCTTTTAACCCCGAGCATATTTATCGATATCAGGAAGGAAGCTATGGGCTCGTTCGGAAACTACGAACGAGTTTAACGCGTTAATCTGGTTCTCTCACGAAGCGTTCGGAAACCACTTTCGTGAAGTTCGTTCATTTAGTTAGCCGTTCGGAAAGTCACTCTCAGTTAATTCCGTTCGCGCACGAAACGAACTAGCTCTGACTTCGTGAGCTTCGTTAAAATTAACATGGCCACCATCCGCATGATAAAGTTACCTCGTTTCGCATCGTGTAATCTTATTTTGCTTCCTCTAGAGGTATAAAATTGTAGCCATGGCTGCTATTTCTGCAGCAAGGAACAATTTTGACACAACTAATGTACATAGCAGATTAATATAACGGTTTATCGTAAACAATTGATTTATCTTTACTTTCCCATATTTAACACTTTTCGAGCTGTGGACTGCTGTTAGATATCACGATTGCCACTAGATAGCACCACCAGTAAAAGATGAAATTATTGGAGAATGCTTTTTCTAGAGGCTTTTTGAGTAAAAGAAAGAATAACGTCGTATAGTACAAAATTATCGCGTTGATAAAAGACACTCTCCAGTTCTGTGTATTATAACAGACTTTTCTAATGATTTCAGTTAAACAACAAGTTCTTGAAGGAAGGCATGCTGTTTTAGCTTTCATAAAGCCTGAATGCACCATGTTCTTTCACATAACTTAACCTAGCCTAGCTGGGATTCGTTAACGTGCTTTCGAGGACGTTGTGTTGCACACGCACAATCGAGACCAGCACGCATACGATCTCAATAGGATCGACAGAACTTTTCAGTGTTGGAAGGTCAAAGTTTGTTTGAGGCAGCAGTCATTGCACAAAGACTGATCATCCCCTCAGCCATTTTGATTCTCATATTCATTTTCCTCACCATTTCACGGGCTTCGGCCCCAGGACGGACTAATTCAATGGCGGACGGCTTTCATCAGGGACTTCCTGCTCAAGTTAAAACACCATCACCCAGCGACTTCCGTACCATCCATCGATCACGACATCAAGCAAAGGCCACAACTACTGAACTTCGCACACGTTCCAGAACACCAGTACGCGCAACGGACAGCAAAGATCCAACATCACCACCTAACAAAAAACAACATGTAAATGATCAGGACAGTGATAGTGATTCATCAGGCATGCATATTGAAGATAAAACAGAACAAACTGCTACACTATATTCATTCCTACTGAGCAACTTTGATACAAAATTCCAAAATCCTAAGCAAATTCTCCAACAATTCTGTAAATATGTACCACGACAAACCATTAACCAAATCATTCCAACGCGAAACGGCGTAATCATAAAGTCACCAGATGCTAACCTCGCGACAACCATTCGCAATAAATACAGCCTGGAAATATTTGGCAAATCCGCAAGTATGACGAACTTATCAAATCGGCGCATCAAACATCCACTTCCACCGCGTAAACAACCACTTCTCTCTGTTGTAATCTGTGGCGTGGACCCTACATGGACTGATGACGAAATTGCTGAAGAACTCAGACAGGAAGAATTCGAATTTACAAAATTAATCCGTATCAAATGTCAAAATGGACCTACCTATCTAGTTAGGGTACTCACACATTCACACGAAACAGTCAATGACCTCATCACCTTAGGTGCATACATATACAGAAAGAGACATCGCGTAGAGCCTTCTCGTACTCAACCACCGATTGCCATCAGGTGCGAAAAGTGTCAAAGCTACAACTCTCATACCACCAATCATTGCACTAATCAACCTAAGTGTGGATACTGCTCCGGACCTCATCCTACCCGTCAGTGTAATAATATGCAAGAACCACCCAAATGCTCCACATGTGAACAGAATCATCCAACATATAGTTACGTATGTAAATCCAGACCACAGCCACCACCGGACAAACCTGACTTAGTCGTGCCACTTCGAATTCATGATCAACCGAATGACCAAGGCATCATCCAAGACAAACACCCACTCGTCACCAAACCTATCACTGTCGAGCAATTGCTATCCTTCATCACCATAACACTACAAAATATCCAACCAGCACACCGCTCTCATATACTTCAACAAATACAAACAGCTGCAAAACAAGTTTTCCAATTGAACTTCCAAGCAACTTATACAGGTCCGTACGTACATTTTGTTACAGCCCCGCTTTTTTCTAACTCACAATCACAGCAAATCACACCACAAGACTAAGATGGATATCGTGATATTATTTGTGAATATTCGATCGCTAAAGACCCACAAAGCATTATTTGCAGCACTATTGCTAGAGGAAAAAGTACATGCCTTTTTGCTTAATGAAACACACCTTCATCCACAATCACCATGTAAAATTCCTGGTCATAAATTTATTCATCAAGCAAGCACTATACCAGCTTTACGAGCTAATGGCGGAGCAGCACTAGGTTTCAAACCAACAATACCCCACCGCGTTCATCATATTCCACACCTTCAATTACCTGAACATATCATATCTACTGTTTATTTCCGAAATCTATATATAACTTTAGCCACCATATATGTTCGACCAGGACAACCTATTCCACTACAATTCTTTCAGTATATGTCAAATAACTTTAACACATACATCATAATGGCGGATATAAATATTCATAGTCGATCAGACCGACAAAAAGCCCAATCCACAAACTTTATCGCTAACAGCACCACCGGACTACTCCAACCATTACCCAAACCTACCCGCCCAATCTCACAGACCACTCCTGATATAGTCATCCTATCTCCTAACCTTATCCACCGCTCACACCTCGAAGTTCTGGATACTGTAGGCTGCGATCATGTTCCCGTCAAAATAACCCTACACCCCAGGCCTTCCCAGAAAACCGACAAACCTCCACCACGAACTACCACCAGGTTTGACCTCGCCGACTGGAACAAATACCGAGAGCATATTAATGACAGGCTACATAACATCCAGGAGCCCACAAACGAGGAGGAACTTTATCAGACGCTAAATATCATCACGGAAACCATCCAGTCAGCATCAAAACGCCATATACCGACAAAAGAGATCACGCCATACCAGCCGAAACTTTCGCCATACTATCTCACACAGGTTAAACGGTCACGACAAGCATTTCGAGCATACATACAAACTCGCAACCCAGCAGATCTTCAACTTCATTGGCAGTTACAACGTTCAGTGCACAATTACATAAATGCATATAAACTCAGGCAATGGGTAAAGACTTGCAACAAACTTAGAGATACAGAGCATCCGTCGAAATTCTGGAAATGTTTTCACCACCTTACCGGCAAAAAGACAACGAATACATACCCATTACTTCAAGAAGACCAACCTCTACAATCTGATCAAGAAAAAGCAAATGCATTCGCAACATACCTACAGGATATCTTCACACCACAGAATTCTTTCATCGCAAGGACACATCCAGTAAATAGGCTGAATATAACATCACCAGAACTGCAACCGAACTCTGAGCACCGCATCAACGAGAACAACCAGCTTACTGCACCAATCACCGTTGAAGACATAGTTACTACCACCGCTCGTAAGAAGAATACCGCTCCAGGCCAGGACGGTATAACATATCGACATCTTAAAGAAGGACCGTATCGACTACTGAAACTGATAGCAGCCATATTCAACTTCATACTACGTACAGGATATATACCAGCTCAATGGAAAACATCTAAAACGCTTATGTTCCTCAAACCAGATAAACCAACTACCTCAGTAAGTTCCTACCGACCCATCCAGCTCACACCTACACTAAGCAAAATCCTAGAACGAATCATAGTCAAGCGCCTACACATCCATCTTCTCGACAGAAATCTCCTACCCACTCACCAAGCAGGCTTTCGACCCGGCTACAGTATCCAGGACCAACTCCTACGACTCTCCACCCATATCACAAATCACTTCCACACCTGCAAACCATCATGCCTAGTTCTATTTGATTTAGAAAAAGCATTCGATAAAGTTTGGCATCATGCACTTATCTGGAAACTACTGAAATGTCATCTCCCTATTGCATACATCCGATACATCTACAATTTCTACATTACCATCAATCATACCACCTCCTTTCCTATCTTTCTTCACACAGGAGTCCCTCAAGGGTCAGCACTCTCCCCATTACTCTATATTCTATATTGTACCGATCTTCCGCCATTACCAGAGAATGTTCAACTCTATCAGTACGCAGACGACACCGCCTTGTTAGCTACTGCTCAAACCATAAATCAAATCAACCGACACATGCAAGCGGCAATAAACTCATTCTGTAAGTGGTGTTCTACATGGAGACTTACTATCAATCCAACTAAAACACAAGCAATAGTATTTTTACCACCCAAACAACGCTCACGGATACACCGTAATCCATCAAAACTACATCTAACAGTACAACAGACCAAAATCAAACCTACTCATACAGTCAAATATCTTGGAATCATCTTTGATTATCACCTAACTTGGAAGCCTCATTTGAAACAAGTCACAACCAAGGCATACAACCGTTTGAACCTCCTAAAAAGACTTACTGGCACGACTTGGGGATTATCCCCAACAACCGTAATCAGTACTTACAAAGCATTTCTCAGACCAGTCTTAACTTACGGACATACAGCCTGGATCACAGCATCTTCATCTTATTATACTAAACTCAAAATTCTTGAACGCCATGCATTCCGTATAGCATACCGTATTAAACTCCCAAGCCCAACAGCAGACTTGTACGCCAGAGTTACCATACCAAATATTCTGTTCCATATTGAAACCTTACGTACACGCTACATTACCAACCGCTATAACGCTAACCATCCATTGCTTTTAGACACTATTCACCATAGCCAAACTTACAACCACCAATATCCTTTGCTAATTCCAAACCCACTTTCCCTTCTGCTCAGCATATTTCTGGCCACTCTCCCTGATGATCATGAAGACCTCCTACAGCTCACTACTCTCTCCGACCCAGATCCACCAGATTTCATACTTCCATCACGTGCACTGTGAAAATCCATTAAATATTAACAGGGCTCATCTTGTCTCTCATCATTGCCCCGTGTCGCCCCGGGGACAGAAGATAACACGCATTTGTCTAAACTAACATTCCCACTATTGTGACTGGCGTGTAAGCACTTCATGAATTTATTCATCTTTTACTCATTTTTACTTTTCTTTTCTCTTTTCATAGTTCCCTATAGTCTCCCAAATAAATGATTACGATGTAAAATCGTAATAATCCCAGGTTTTTTACTAAATAAAGAATAACAAAGGTCCCAGAAAACCTCATAGCCCAACTCCAATTCCCTAAACCACTTATCGAGGCAAAACTCTTCCCAGAAAAAGGGCGTAACCCTTTCAATGGGTATTTGTCATGGCTTCACCATGGCAAATCTGTAAAAAAAAATGTTCTTTCACGTTTTAATTGGAATCCGCAAGCAGCGTTAGAGTCTTGTATAAGATGGAATTGAATTGAATTTTACTTGTGACCTTTAGACATCTAAGGCTGAGGGCGGTATAAGATGGACTATCAAGTATTTATTAAAATAGTTGTTTTGTCTGTCGGCCGAGCGGTCTGTGGCGATAGGCCATCGGCTAATAGGTCCCGGGTTCGAGTCCCGGCAGGGCCATGTGTGTGGATTTTAACAGCTAAAGGCGAATCGTGACGGGCCGAAGTCCAAAGTTACTAAACTGGCTAATATAAAAATAAAGTTAAAGTTGTTTGGTCTATATATTGGTTTCTCTTCTTGGCAATACAATTTGATAAGACGTTAAATGTTAATTCCTTGCAATTTATTTTAAATATTTTCTGTAATTGGAATATTTTTCTTGTCCCGTAAATGTGACTTAGTAGTTGGCGAAGTGATGGAAATTTTGAAGGATATAGAAATATGTAGGAACTTCAGATAATTATTGTATATAAGAGAATAGATTTATTCTACTGTTGACCAAATGCAACGAGTAGAATGCTAAGTTCGTTATACAAGTGTAGCAAATGAAATTTGAAGTGAATTGAATGGATTTCTCCAAAGAAAGGTCTTACATGTTGGTAAATAACGTTATTGTTGGAAGAGAATCTCTCCAAGAAACTAACTTGCTTCGTATTTTGAGCCTCATGTCCCTACTTATAACCACACCTTCTATTTTTGTTTATTTCTTTGTTATGTATGCGAGTTGGTGTCTATCGTTATCCTGACAACGGTTTGGAGCGTTCGGAAATAACGAAGAAAACGAATTTCACGAAAATAATTTTCAGCGTTAAGATCATGCATTCCGTGAACTTCGTTATGTATTTCCGAACAAGCCCTATGTTTACAACAACAATAACTTTATGAAAAAGGAACAAATCTAGTGCTTATATACTAGTTATCGGGAAACAGACAAGGTTTTACATTGTTGAAATAAATGAAGTTTCTTTTCAAAATAAGTCAGGATTCATCGGTAGGTCATTGTTAAATTTTAGCTCCTTACGTAAGATCGAGCGGTTAGTAACAGAAAGCATATGCCGATCTAGATACAATACCTGATTGTTTCGAAAGAATCTGGGAGGAAGCTAAAATTAACTTCGTTCAAGGAAGAAGCAGATCTCAATTTTACTTGTTTAAATCTATACAAGAATTTAAGATGGACAACAATTCGGCGGATTTCGGGCGGGTGGTGGTTAAGATTATTGCGAAAATAATATTTACACATGTGGCGAGTACGTGATTGTTTCGAGTTTTGTCTAATGCGTATGAGAAAATGAATGTCAAACAAAATAGATTTGGAATTGAATTTTTCATCGGTTAAATTATATAACAATTTAGGATCGGCAATTTTTCTCCGTATTGAAATGGATTATGGCTTAGAGAAGTCAGACTAACCAGTTTCTTTATGGCGCGCGTAGTTGGTCTTCCGCAGCGCGTAATAAATCACGAAGATATTTATACAGAGTTCCAACTTGATAGGTATACCTTACTATGGATCGACCGAACTACCGCGCAATAGAATGTTGAAGAAAGATTGTTTCGTGGAAAGTGACAAGACATGAAAGGTTACGTAATTACTTAAGCCTCTACATAATACTCAACACGAACATAGACTGTTTAGTGGCAAAAGCAATATGATCGGAAAAACTTTAAATTGTTAAATTCCGACTATTTATTAATTTTACATTTTTCATTTCATATTCCTACTAACATAATTGAGTTACTCAGTAGATGGTCGCTATCTTAAGAAGTACCATATAATTCTATTGTTATATATATTTATTACTTTTAGAGATAAACCTAAGATAAACCTAAGATCATTACGAAAATAATATTTACACATGTGGCGAGTACGTGATTGCTTCGAGTTTTGTCTAATGCTTATGGGAAAATGAATGTCAAACAAAATAGATTTGGAAATGAATTTTCCATGGGTTACATTATATAAAAATTTAGGATCGGCAATTTTTCTGCGGATTTAAGTTGGATTGTAGTTTACAGAATTCAGATTAAGCAGTTTATTTATGTCACGAGTAGTTGGTCTTCTTCAACGTATAATAATTCACTAAGATATTAATAGAGAGTTCCATCTTTATAGGACACATTTAGTGTTAATGGACCGAACTAGCGAGTAAAAATTGTTTGTAAAAGATTGTTTGGTGGAAAGTGACAAAAGAGAAGATGTTACGAAATTACTTAAGCCTCAACAAAATACTCAACACGAAAATAGACTGTTTAGTGACAGATGTAATATGATCGGAAAACCTTTAAAGTGTTCAATTCTGACCACTTTTTTAATTTCAAATTTTCCGTTTCATATTCCTACCCACATAATTGAGGTGCTCAGTAGACGGTCGCAATCCCAAGAAGTACTTCGTAATTCAATTTTTATAAATATTTTATATTTCTAAATTTAACCTAAGATATTTAGCCTAAGTTAAGTATTTCATAATTTGTTTCTTAAAGCTCGAATGGTCTCTTTTTGATATTTCTGTACTGAGAAGGTCTAGCTAGAAGCATGTTCCTTGCAAACACTTAAATGAACTTGGTATCATGATTAATTTCATATCGTTATCTGGGTAAAACCATGCTATACTAAGTTTTCCACTTCACAATATATCACCTTTTACTCTTTCAAATAATGCAATAAATAACGTGTGTTTCCAGAAATGGCGGAAAATTCTATCGGTTATATAATTTCTTTTACTCCACTTAACTATTTTTATTAGTCTTCATTCCAATGTTTTGTTAGGGACTCTGCCTGTTAATACAAGTTACAGCTTGTCAGCCGTTTTACATTAGAATATTTATCAATATCAGGAAGAAGGCAATATTTAAACAACAATAACATTATCCGAAAGGAACAAATCTAGTACTTATATACTAACGCTAATATATATATATATATACTAGTTATTGGGAAACAGACAAGGTTTCAAAATGTTGAAATAAATGAAGTTTCTTTACTAAATAAGTCAGGTTTCATCGGTAGTTCATTGTTAAATTTTAGCACCTTATGTTAGGTCGAGCGGTGGATAACAGAAAGCGTGGGCCGTTCTAGATAAAATACCTGGTTGTTTCGAAATAATGTAGGAAGTCCAGTTTACTTATGGCGCGAATAGTTGCTTTTCTGCAGCGTATAATAAATCACGAAGATATTAATACAGAGTATAAATTTTACTGGCGATCGACCGAACTAGCGAACAATAGATTGTTTGAAAGAGATTGTTTCGTGGAAAGTGACAGGATATGAAAGGTTACGTAATTACTTAAACCTCTACATAATACTCAACACGAACATAGATTGTTTCGTGGTAGAGGTAATATGATCGAAGAAATGGTTAACTGTTCTATTCTGACCACTTAGTTAATTGGAAATATTCAGTTTCATATTTCTACCCACATAATTGAGGTGCTCTTTAGACGGACGCTATCTCAAGAAGTACTTTATAATTCAGTTGTTATATATATTTATTGTTTCTAGAGATAAACCTAAGATATTTACTCCTAAATTAAGTGTTTTATATATTGTTTCTCTCAGCTAGAATGGTCTCTTGTACCTTCTGTACTGAGAAGTTGTAGCTAGAAGGATGTTCCTTGCAAACACTTGTATGAACTGGCAAACATGCTTACTTTATATCGTTATATGGGTAAAACGATGCTAGACTAAGGTTTCCACTTCACAATATATTCTCTTTTACTGTGTTTCCAGAAATAGGTGAAAATTTCTATTAATTATATTTTTTCTTTTACACCACTTAACTATTTTTATGAGTATTTCATTGCAATTTAATGTTAGGGAGTCTGCCTCTTAATGTACGTTACAGCAGCTGAAAAATGCTATTGGTTATATCTTTTCTTTTACTCCACCTAACTAATTTTACAAGTCTTCATTGCAATTTTGTGTTAGGGACTCTACTTGTTAGTGGAAGTTACAGCTGCTTAGCCGTTTTACATTAGCATATTTATCAATATCAGGAACAAATTTGTATTTACAACAACAATAACATTAGCAAAAAGGAACAAATCTAGTGCTTATATACTAGTGAATGGGAAACAAACAAGGTTTCCGAATGTTGAAAAAATGAAGTTTCCGTTCTGAATAAGTCAAGTTTTATAGGTAGGTCATTTTAAACTTATTGCACCTTATGTAAGATCAAGCAGTGGATAACAGAAAGCCTGGGTCTATCTAGGTAAAATACCTGATTGTTTCGAACGATTGTAGGAGGAATGCCAAAATGAAAGTCGTTCAAAGAGGAAACGAATCTGAATTTCCTTTTTGTTAATGAAAGAAAAATTTAAGATGGATTATAATTCTCCGGATTTAGATTATTGCGAAGATAATACTTGCACATGCCGCGAGTATTTAGTGTTCTGTACCGTACAATACCGTAGAAAAAAACTAATACAGAACTCCATCTTCGGAGTTGAAATCTTCTGGCCATGCACTAAATGGGCGAGCAATATTTATATTTTGGAAAAGGTGTGTCTTGTGGAAAGTGGGAAGAGAGGAAAGTTTACGTACTTCCTTAAAGCAGTACAAAATACTCAACAGGAACATAGATCGTTTCGTGATTGAAGTAACACGATTTCAGAAGCGATAAATTGTCCAATTCTGAGCACTTCTTTTAATTACAAATTTTCCTTTCCCTTTAACTACCTAGAAAATTTGGTAATTCAGATGAGAGTTTCGAGCTCAAATTGTACTTTATGATTCGATTTTATAACTATTCATATTCCGAGAACTAAGAAGAGCGTATTTTCTACTAAGTTAAGTGTTTATTATTTTGTTTCTTCCTGTTCATATTGCCCCTTATTGATACCTTCGCGGTGAGAAGTTCTAGCTACAAGGATGTTCCTTCCAAAAACACAAACCCATTTTCCATAATTGGTATTTTTAGAAAGTTATTTGCGGAAAACCAGCTTAGACTTTCTTTTCTATTTCAGAATATTTCCTTTTAAAATATTTTAGATAATTCCATAATTGAAGGGTTTTCTCGCGATATAGTCCTATGCCACATTTGGATGATTTTGAGATAAATGACAATAAAGTTTTCTAAAAGTTCCATCAATAACAGTTTCAGGTTTTGATCGGAAAACGATATTATAAATTAAGGTTCTATATTTCTTCTACCAATAAAACCCTAGTTTGAATTATTTTACAGGTTAATTACTGAAATAAAGCTTAAGAAAGTAAGGCTAGTGTTGAAAATTGAGGCATAGCACTATATCTCTACTGGTCTTTCTTCATAAAAGATGGACTCTGTGTAAAATAATCTTATGCCACATTACAATAATTTTGAGAAGCAAATTAATGAAGGTTCCAGAATAATCAATAATTACCACTTTGCCTTTAAAATATATAATTGATAGAGAACTTAATGCCCAAATTGCCAGAACTTTAACTAGGTTGAAGAAAATGAACTAAATAATTTGCACTTGTCTCCACACCTATTTATCACACTTTACATGTATAAAGTTTAAAGGTATTTGACAAAATATGATAAAAACAAATATATGTTGAACAATTTCACGTAAAAAAGTTCCTGTTAAAGGACGACAACGAGGACAATGCAAAGAATAAAATAAATGGTACACTAATAAAGTTCCTCTTTATGGGTTTATGGATAAATGTTTCAAATCCTATTTCTGGAGATATCAAGCTGTACACATATTCTAACAACATTCAATACACTTTGATACCAACGATGTTTGTTCAGTGTAAACGAAACACATCTAGTCAGTACTTTTATTGTGTGTAACTTTCCTTCTCATTTAATGCAAATTTTACTCTATACTTAGAGGTCTATCCTCATCGTCGTCATGTTCATTAGTTGCTATATTTTGGTCACGGGTGGTTAAAGCGTTGAAAAACTGATAATGCACTGGCGGAATGAAGCATAAGAGATCTTGCAAGTATTTGAACTTTTTATCTTCGATTGTCAAAGCTTCTTCATATTTTCTTCCAAGTTCGACATTTGTGGGGCGGCCACGCTGGCTAATGTTTGTTGACACATAGACAACTTCACTTCCATTACGTTGGGCTTTTCAGCACAGAACTCGAAGCTGTAAATTTTCGAAATGATTAGATCATGTCCTTGATCATCAGTATTGCGCTTGCGTATTTCTGACAAAAGGCATTCTGTCACATTTAGGAAGTCTATGTTGACAACAAAAAAAGGCTAGCGTTTGTTGGTGCGCAGTATAAGATTTCTCAATTTATCTGGTGTGTACACCGCTCCACAATGAGCACTCCTGAATTTTTCTTTTTTGCACAATCTATGTCGGTAGGCAGCAGGATGTGGCCAGGAACCAGAAAGCATTGTTCAATTGACGAAAACTTTCCAGTTTTGGTGAGCGGATGCCACAAAGCCATAATTGTCCAATTTTTGTTCTGTCCTGGACAGTTATCGGAAAA
>JAGDQP010057266.1:0-12778 GCA_022664845.1 Lepisma saccharinum | reverse complement strand
TATATATAACAAAAAAGTGAAGAAATTCTGTGAACAAAATTGTGCAAAATTTGAAATGAATTCTGGAGAAGAGAGACTTTCTCCAAATCCTGCATGACACGTTGCCCTCACCATCACGAAAAAAAAAAAGGAAGCAACCCTGGAACTGGTATGCTGTCAATGAATGACCCAAATTTCATAAACAAAGAAAAAAAAACTTGTCTCTTTACTCATGACAGATGGTGGTACAGTTAAAAGGATGACCCTCCGAGTGAAACTTTTCTGCATGTGCCATTTGTTGGGTGGAATTAACCCCCCTAAAACCAACTGTACCACCCAACCCTTTTGCCGTGGCTTCTTAAATGTAGACTAGAAAAATCTATTCTGGAACAGAAGGGATACCGTTTGGTACACAGTAATATAACAATGGAAAGACGAACCAAAACTGACATTCAGTGACAATATGATATGGATGAAAAATATGGGAGACGGCCGGTGACCTTCTTAAATTTTAAAACCGTGCGCTATTTCCTGGTATTTAGAGTGAAATCCTATAACTAACGGTATCTTATCTTTATATGGATGACCGTGTTGTTCTTTCCAAAAATGCAGGACTTTCTAGACTAAGCAGATGACTCGTTAATAGCTTTCCCCGCTGTCTTTATTTACAGTTAAAAATCGCTCGCATACTTCTGCCATGAACTTGACGAACACTCGAGTTTTAAAATACTTTTAAGTACAAAGCATAGGAAGTGAGTACAATGGCAAATGAAATATTCTTAATAAGTGCGTTTTAAAACCTCCCGTCGGGCGACAGGTAGCTCGGTTAAAAGACCAATGGTTTCAGATTCAGATAGTAATAGGTTCGAACATCCTGACCGAGGCGTTCCCAAGGTTCTTTCTACAGTTACATCAGACTAAAATCGGAGTGTTACATTCAGATTAGACCCTGGCTGAGTTACTTTGCATACTCTGTCTCGTACTATATTCCGGTTTGAGTCATAGATGTCTGAAAAAACTAAAACTAAAAAATTGCGAATCACCTACGCGGTCTAATAGCAAAAGTGGATAACTCCAAATGAGCGTTACCAACATCTACGATTATCATTCGATACTGCACAGACTTTCCTTCCAGCTTAATTTCACCTTATTTTTTCCACAAAAAAATTGTACCCTTTTTATAAAAAACGTTATTGAAATTGTAAAGAAAAATACTTAATCTCCAGTCGCACAATAGACGAAAAATTACTTAAATTCTTGGTGAATTATTATTGGGAGCAGAGCATACTTATATATCATGAACGATCATCTTACGGAAAAGCAATAATAATTCTCAGACGATATTTTTTTTTATCGAATTGCTTGACAACGCTGCTCCAGATCACGAGTGAAGGGGGAGGGGTTAAGCAAGTTGGAAATCTGCTCATTTAAATTTGAATTTTATTTATAAGCCCTTTCGGCATCTTTGGGTCAAGCTGGAATTCGGCTCATGTCGATCATCCTGACTGAGGTTTACCCGTACATCAGTTCTAACTAGTGAATTCGTCTTTCTGTGTTCTTTACTATATAGCTTCTGATTAGCCAAGTAGTTTCGCAGTGAGGATTCCTGGGTTCGATTCCCAGTGGGAGCTTACATTCTTTTCAGTGTTGATCCAGTATGATGACGCCAAATGGCCTATATATACTTGAATTGAGAAGTAGTGGACTCCGGTTTCAAAAGATCAGCAATGGGAATCGTATTCTTAACATGAGATATCATCCTTGAACCAAGCTGACTGAAAGACCAAGGCTCAATTTTGACTGTACGGCAACGGAAGAAGTTTTCCTTTAGTTTAATCTGTTTTGTATCACACTATTCATACATTCAAAATTATTTTTTTTACTTTTATCCTTAAAAAGGGAAAATGTAAAGTATATAGAGTAGCTATTTATAGGTTAGTGGTAATACTTTCTGTCTTGTAATCAAGAGGTCCCGTGGTCGGTGGGGGATACAAGAGGCTATAAGAACCTGCGTTAAACTGTATGTCCCGTCCTTAGGACGTTATTTTGATCCTATGGAAGGCAATGGGAAACCACCATCGGTTCATATTGCCCAGAGCCCTTCGGGTTATAGACCTGCCTTCGGAAAGAACACCTATCATCATCACCATCATCACGTTTGTAAAAAAAATTACAGTTTCTTTTTTTTTTCTTTGTGAATTAACGAAAAATATCTATTTACACTCAAGTAAGGACCCTAGGCGGAATACAGTGTTAATATTGCAACCAAGCTGAGACCGTAGTTCAATTAGGTTACTTATGGATTGCCTTCTACCCTAGCTCTGATATTGTGTCAATTTGGGTAGCTTCTTTATTTCATTGCTCCATGACCTTCGCAACTTCACTTTTCTACGACTACTGCACAAAGAACAACTTCCTGCTGACACATGTCACAAAGTGACGTAATCTTGGGAGCTGAAAATATACTCTTTCTGTCATCCGTCTGCGGAAATTGAAAACAATTGAATCATTGGTTACTGTACGAGAGCTTTTAATAAAGTTATCACGAACTAACCAATGTCACGAAATTACCCATGTTTATCCTATACTCTTGTTTCTACCTGAGGATCGACGTTGATGAATACAATACTGCTGCTACGAAAAGTCAATCCAGTGGAGAGAGATCTACGAAATGTTGATTAGCAAGTGTTCATCATTAATGTAATCATTATTAGTACCATCTACCGAAAATAGCAGGTCCTTCGAGGCAAGCTTAGCCCTGTCCATTCATTCCGATCTTGATTTTTCCTTTTTATCTCAATATACAATTCATTTTCCTTAATGCTGTTAAGGAGTTGGTGTCTTCTTCCTCTTCCCCTCAACACTATTTTCAATTGCATCCCTCAGTATACAATATTTGCGCAGACAATGTCTTAACCAGTTTCTTTTTCCCTTCTTTATTCTGTCCAGTATTGTTCGTTTCTCGCTTATTGTCTTCAGCACTTCTTTATTTCGCATCTTTTATATACAGATGATATTTTGCTTCTTCATATCCATATTTCGAAAGCTTAAGAGGTTTATAAAATTTAACCCATGAGATGCATTTGATCCTTTCATAAACAGAGATCACTTAAAAATAAAAATTCATGTTCTTTTATTTGAGTAGCGAAACACTATTAAAGCATTTCTTAATTTTTAGCCTAAGTAAGATATTTTAAATTCACAGGATTTCCGTGGAAATAATTTGGGCTTTAGTTAAATTCTAAATGACAAATAATCGAAACAAAATTACTTTCGAGAAATTAAATTTAAACTCAATAGTTTACATTTTAGAGCATAAGCTGCTCGATACATCTAGTAGGCTTTTTTTTTAAGTAGCAGAGAGTGATTAAAATGTAGACGAAAACCTTTATATAATAAAATAATAATGCCAATAGGCGATGTACAGGGTATTTCAAAATAATTCGAACAATTTCAAATTATGATACTTTTTTCAGAAATTGTCAAATATATAGGAAGGAAATGTCCAAGTCTAATTATCTGTGGGTAAAATGATGTTACTGTGAACTTCACTTCTTCAAGACGCGCACCTCGCGGCACGCACGGGCCTACTGTGAACTTCCTTCTTTACAATGCGGTAATCTAACTGCTTTTAGACACGTTGCAACATCTTATCAATGAAATGGCTTGCAACACTGTACAAATATTAAATTTCAACTCACACACGTTTTTAGAGAGTAGGGGTTTGTAATTCGCGACTCCTAAAACAGAAAAAAAAAATCACAGGGCGTGATTAAAACACGAAATGGTTTGTCTTCACCACTGGTAGCCATTTTCACAACTATTCAACCTGCCATCTGGTGGTAGAATTATGAACTGTTCGGCCTGTTCCTAAACATACTGGAGGATGTGTTCCAACGTGTTTCACCGTATGTTATATTCCTTTTGGAACACGTTCTTATCATTCAAATAATTTTGAACCCGCTCCTCCCGTATTAATATGATGAAATCCTTAAATAATCCAAATTGAAAATATACGTTCTTAGATATTTCTTCATTCAAAATAAGGAAAAAATGTAAGTGACAGATGCTTAGCATTTAAATAAGCGTACTAGTAATTGATGACATGCTGCAATACACATGAGCACCCAATGAACTGTGTCACACATACATAAAAAAAAAGAAGTATATTAAAAGTGAAAGTAAGGAAGGTTACAAAAACGATGGGTTGAATCAATTAGTTACTACACGTCAATTATCATAACTCTTACACACCAAATTATTCCTCTTTTGAACTTCAGGTTGAGAATAGTTCTAACTAATACCATATTTTAAAACATTGGTTTTATTTGAAATAAAAAAAAATACAGACACAATTTATCATAATTAAGTTACACAACTTATTTCTCTCATTCCCAGGATGCTTTGAAAATCAAGATAACGAAAAAAAATGTTAAGAAGACTTTGAGATTCTTCTAAACTGTCGCGTGCGTTTCATTTTGTTTGCAGCAAAAAAAAAAAAAAAAAAAACAAAAAAGACGTAATGGGAGGAGTAAACACAAAGGTGTGGTACCAGTTAACTAATTGCCCAATGCATGTTAATGAGCCTTGCGTTCTCTATATACATGTAATCCCCTCCTTCCGCCCCTTACTTCTAGCACTTCAAGAAAGAGAAAAGAAGGAAGGCAACAGTGTGATACCGTATACAACGCAAGTAGGGCACATTTCATATGCGGTTGCAACGTCAAAGGTAAACAAAAGACCTCTGACTTCATTTGTTTGGCTTGTATTATAAAGTCCTTGCAAAACAACTGACTGTGAACTAGGTCTTTGGGATGGACAGATTGCGACATTTTTATTTCGTTGGAATCGAGAAGAAGACGTGCAATGGACCACAATTGTTTACAAGAGTGTTCGAATATGTATGTATGTGTGTGGTATATGTATTTATCATACCGTGTGCATGTGTGTGCTATCTATGAACCAAATGCATTGCAAAATAGAGAGATATCAATTTTACTGATCATATTATTGGCAACGCGCAGGACTTTTAATGGCAAAAGTTATTAAAAGAAGTTTTTATCACTGTCTGCAAAATCGAGTTTGTCCATCTCCTATTGTTTGTACCTAATTACGAATACCTTTCTCATTTCTTTTTAGTGTCACAATCCTATATTCTAATGGTGTTGTTTTAATTGTCTACTTTTACACCAGCAGTGTTACCATTGCATTATCGTTTTGTTATGTAATCACTTTAACCTGACCGACTTCACTTTCTCCTTCTTGCATTGAGCGGGCTGATGGTCAGTGTGTGACCCTGGAGGTCGGTGAGAGAAATGAAACAAGATATTCTGGTAAATAAATAGTTGCTATTCTTATTTTTTAATACGATCTCAGGGTGTCCGAGAAGTTAGAGAGCTCGCTTTCTGTTTACGTGGTCATGGGTTCATATCTTATCGGGCTCTATTGAAAGCAGTGGTTCGAAGCCCGTTTTGTAGGTCCTGTCCTTAGAAGCTCATCAGCTTGTTTAGGACGTCAATAATAATTCACTCCTATTTTAATAGAAATGATTTTAGTTGATACGAACTTTTAAAATCTTTGCTTTTCGCTTGGTTTATTAACATATAGCAAATCGAACTCGGAACCTTTGAAACTACGATTGTCCATTTTCATGGATATAATCATCATTAATAGTGTCCTGCTGAAAGCGGGCAGATCCTTCAGGGCATCTTAAGCCCTCTCCATTCACTTCGGCCTTCCTCTTTGCCTTAGCGTACAACTTGTCTTCCTTGACGCCGTTGATCAGCCCCGCCATCTTCATGAGCACTTTTCATTTATTTACATGGGAATTGTTTTACTCGTCTTGTGACGATCAGTACGCCGCCGTAGCTCAGTGGTAGAGCGTTGGTGTAGCATTAGAGAGGTCGTGTGTTCGATCCTGATTGAGGTTTGCCTGGGTTTTCCTCAGTCACACCAGGCAAATGCCGGGATGGTACCTTCAACATAGGCCATGGCCGACACCTTCCCGAACCCTTTCCCCTCCCTTATCCCGGCCCGAGCTTTAGACGCTTAAAGACCATAAATACAGTTCACTTCAACTATGACTTTCTTTCAGCAGTGACATTTTTAAACTCCTCTTTCCTGACATTTGTCTTGTTTACTGTTTTGACTCTTAATGTTTTGGAAATCTAAAGTTGCTTCAATTATATGAACACAAAGTATTACTAATATTCCACTGCTACGGCTCTTGCGTGGAATTTGAGTGCTCAAAACATTGAAGTATGACCAAAGCAAGACAAAAATATTGTATTAGTATATGGTATCGTGCTACGGAAGGAGGACAGGGTGTGCGTAAAAGACTATGCGTAACATAGGAAGCAAGGAAGAAAACAAAAGAGAAAGAATTCATCAATTTATTAAGGAATAATTCATCTATTTATTCACCTTTCGGCTCACTAGCCCAAGAATAAGTGAAGTACACACATAAAGTAAAGTTTCCTTAGCTATCTAAAGACTAGAGATGGACTTATAGCTATCTCGGGCTACTTTCGTCCTTAGTCATAATTACTGGTTGTGTCAATGGCGTACATAAGGCAAGTTGGATAAGGTAGGTCTATTGATAGGAAATAGAGGTCTGCTTAGTGAAGGAAAATTGATCAGGAAAGGTTTGTTTGTAATATATCCGCCCGCCTATCATTCGTAGAGAAGTAACAAAGTTTTCTTTCATTCATATTTGAGTTACTTAATATCCTGGTTTAGTTGTTTGTTAAATATTCAATGTTTGAAGATTCTCTTGATAAGAGATTGGGTGTTATTTTGGAGAAATATTTATTTTTCAGAGTTTCTAAAAATTCACTGAGGGGTATCAATCCAGACGTCCTGTATAGTAAATCAATGCTGTCTTTCCAAAGTTTAAATTCTACTTGTCTCAGTAATTTTTCCCCCTTCACCGGAAATTACGCAAATCGAACACTGTTTATAACATAAGTATGTCTCATCATCATCATATTCAGCCTTTTTCTATCCATTGCTGGATGAAGGCCTCCTCCTTTTCTTTCCACATAATCTCGGTCTGCTGCTATCCTCATCCATGTAGTTACTGAAAAACACTTGATTTCATCTACCAATCTTACATTTGGACGTCGTCTCGGTCGTTTATTTTCTCTAGGAATCCAATGCAGTACATTTGTCGTCCACCTTCCATATGTTCGTCTAGCTATGTGACCGGCCCATTTCCACTTCACCTTCTTCGCAGTCTTGATTACATCCTCTACCTTTGTTTGTGAGCGAATCCATTCATTTGTCTTCCTATCCCTCCTGGTTATTCCTAGCATGCATCTCTCCATTGCTCTTTGTGTGACTCTCAATCTATGAGTCGTTTGCGCATTCAGTGTCCAAGTTTCACAGCCGTACATCGTCACAGGTAAGACACAGTGATTATAAACTTTACGATTCAGAGACATTGGTAGTTTGCTTTTGAAAATAAAGTGTAGTCTTCCAAACGAACACCACGCCATTTTACATCTTCTATTTATTTCATCAGTCAACTTGGCATTCGATGTTTTGAGCTGGCCTAGGTAAACATACTCATCAACTATGCATATTGTCTCTCCGCTACGGCAAAATATATTGTCTAAAGACATAATATTGTAGTTTTATAAAACATAACATGTCAAAATAAATATGACGAAGAATTAGGTGAAAACAGAAGTTAAACACTACACCTCTCAGATCCGTAAAATGAGCAAAACAATTCCCATGAAAATAAACGGATAACAGGTCTGATCAACACCTTATTACTATTAAGAAATTGAATCCGCCTTCTCCCTCGTGCATTTTCCCTTCAATTAGATTCCTCATAATTAAACATTGTCCTAGCAGCTCGCCTACACTGTTTTACGACCATCTCATTATTTACCTTCCATGTCCAACCGATCTGTTATTCGTCTCCATTTCTCACATATCGTCACAAGAGATTCCTCTTCATATTAAATGCTTCTTTCGTCACTGTTCTTCTCACCCTTTTATCTTTTTTTCATATTTTAATTCTTCGCTTACTTCGTAGATACTTATTCCTTCCAATTTTGTTGTTTGGTCATGATCTTATTTTCGCAATTACCATTCCTTTCGTTCTCTTTTACGTTTATCTTCATTCTATGTTCCTTGCATCTTTCGTTCAGCCATTCTTAAACTTTTGTTAACTAATGCTTCTTTCTTTGCAACAAGAACCGTTTCATTCTTTCATCGTCTGTAACTTCTGCTTCGTTCTTGAAGCATCTCTTTCTCTTTACAATCTTCTCTACTTGGCGACAGATACTTATCTAACTCCTTTACCTATTCCTGTTCATTTCGTCATGTTATCGAACTACTAACACAACACCCCTCCCGAAAATGATTGTTTTGTTTCGAGAAGGCTTATATGAGAAAAAATTATGTCCAAATAAAAATGAAAAGTGTTTTACCAACTGATACAGTTGGTTGCCGAGCTTGTGTGTTTGAGGTGTTAGGACAGCGTTATCGAGGACATCGCCTGGTACATGGATGTTAGCAAAATTTTTAGAAACCTTACTTAAAGGATAAGGGGCCTTAATTAATTACTAAACTGACATAAAAATACAAAATGTATTAAAGATTAAAGAGCGATTATGATTATGATATGATGGGCGTGATTACTACTTTCATACTAAGGGACAATCGTAACTGTTTCAAACAATCTAACCTGTTAACATGCAAGTAAGATGATTTGGGCACTAGCTCAAATGAGCGGAATGTATGGCATCATATTTCCCCCTTTTCGAGGTATTATAAACAAACCCTACCAAGATTTTTAATGTGACTTTGTAAGAGGCAAGAGTATCTTTTTAACAGCTCTTTCTCTCATCCCTTTATTACTTCCTTCCCTCTCGTATGCTTGGGGCTAATCATGTTCTTGGATTGGGAGAAATAGCCACGTTTTCGTACCTAGGTGTTAATTGGGTTATTTCTGCGTAAGACAATGGTAGAGGTCAGTTTGAAGAATAAAGAAAACTTTTGGGCGTAATCTGGGCGTGTGCTTTGTTTTTGTCATTTTTCTTTCGTTCGGAAGGACAGGTCTCGCCCAGATTTGTAGAGCAGATTCATGCTACGTCATTTCCTGCATGTGTTGATGATGCATAGTACACACACTCACACAGTTGTAAGGTACGTAGAATATACAGGATAGATATATATTATTAAAATACTCATCAGCTTCCAATGAAAGACCTTGGGTTCGACACCTGCTGGAGACAGAAGTAGTTTCGATACAACTTTTAACCGTAAATCCCGTTCTTTACCTTGCCCACGAATCTTTCGGCCATAGCTCTGCTTCCGAATAGAATATAGACTGCACAATTGCACATACATATACAGGGTGTCCCAGTCATACACGCAAAGACTTTGACAGATGATTTTTCACACCAAAATAAGAATAAAAGTTCCTATAAACATATATTTGATTTTGCTTCGTTTTGCAGATACAGCGTTCTCAACTTGGAGTCTAAAGTCGACGCCTAACAATGGAAATAAGATGAATAGTTTCAATAGAGCAGAAACGATTGAATGAAATTTTCGTTTGCGGAAATTCGTTTCAATCAACATGTTGTATATCAAGAGTGAAAATACAATGTCAGTGTTGCCAACCCGGTATTACTTAAAATTTTCAAATGACACTACGTCGTGTTGTTGGGTATTTGGCAGTCCTCAGTGATAAAAAAATAACATACGTAAAGCACACACCGCAGTGTTGCAAACTGTGGATGAAATACACTAGGAAAATACGTTGTTTGTATAAAATCGCGATTTTTTTTTGTTCGATCCATAGTTTACAACACTGCATTGTGTGCTTTACTTATGCTGTTTATCATCACTAGTGGATGTTATATACTCAATAACACGACGTAGTGTCATTTGAAATTTTAAATGGCAACACCGAGTTGGCAACACTGCCATCGTATTTTCACTCTTGATATACAACATGTTGATTGAAACAAATTTCCGCAAACGAAATTTTCATTCAATTCGTCGTTTCTGATTCATTGAGAATTATTCATTTTCTTCATATTGTTAGGATTCGACTTTAGGCTGCAAGTTGGAAAACGCTGTATCTGCAAAACGAAGCGACATCGCACCAATGTTTATGGGAGCTTTGACTCTTTTCTCGGTGTGACAAATAATCTGAGGTTTCTGCGTATATGACTGGGACATAAATATGAAAAATTTCCAATTGCATCGAACGTACTTTAGTAATGACTAGATAATTACAGTAATTGTTGTGACCCAAAGGTCCGTGAGCAAGGTGAACTGGGGTAGTTTCCAATTGGATCAGCGGTAAAGATGAAACAATATTCTGGCAAATAATAATGCCGAATAAAACCCAAAGAACAAATTTTATCCAATTTTGAATGATGAAACAAACAGATTTTGTTCAAAAGATTGTTCGTGGGAAAAGGAATGGAAGCCGTAACCAGTCTCGGGCACGGTAGAAAAAATATTAAACTTTGAGGCTAAAGAACACTTCTTATCTGTGTACCCAGTTTCTAAGAAACGAGATATCAGCGTTCTCATTTAATTTATACCATTTTGGAAATAAGACCCGTAATCTTATTTCCAATTCCAAAGCAGAATGTTCTCATTTTCAATTAAATCTGACTGCTGATATCTAATTTCTATGAAAATTGTTTTTCGGTTGAACAGAAATAGTTCTTGAAACATGTCACCACGCTGTCAAAAATGTTCAACTATTTTCTTAGGCAAGGCAGGTAAACCAATCAACACGCTGCGAGGAAATTTCCAATAACATTATCGACAAAGAATAAGAAACTTTCAGATTATACGAATGTTTTTTTTTTTTTAAGGAACGAATATTTGTTATTTTTGTTTCAATATTTCTTATTAACAACATTCATGCTAATTTGTCTATAAAGCACTTCAGAACATTGTTATGGGGTCCACCATAAATTTATATTATAAATTTACTTGTGCTTGTTTTTCTTTAGAAAACAGAAACTAAGATATAGACGCATGAAAAAACAACGTACTTTCATACTAATTTTTATTATTCTGTTTATATAATTAACATTCAAAATAATTGTTTCTGCGCTGTAAGAATTTGCCGAAAGGTTTTCCTAAATCATCTATTTGTAGGCTAATCACTGACTCTTGCATCCTCCTACCAAATCGAGTACCGGAGTGTCCTTGGTATTCCCGAGCAGCTTCGGAGGTAAAGGCGGTCGAACGTGGGACTGAACACCTCACTTGGTGCAGTAGGTGGAAATTATTTAGAGGGCCTACCTCCACATCCTTCATGTTCTCCCATTTACCTTATATACACAATGCTATATTTTTTGTTTCACTCCATTTTTCTGGATTTAAAAAAAAATGGATATGATGCCTTTCTGTCACCAGCCCCGTCAACTGTTTTATTAACTCGATATTAAATTATTCAAATATTGACAACCTTAGCGGGAATTTTGTTAGAAAGTGGAAAATGTTATTTCAATGACAGGCGATTAGAACCACTCATCTTTCATCCTTCAATGTTTATTTTAACCGAACGCTGTCTTTTCTTCTCCTACTCTCATGCTTCATCATTTTTTTTAAACTTAGAAATAGTAATTCAAAGTAGACTTATTATTAATGCAAAATCCTATTTCGATGGTAGATCAAAAGATCAGTTTTAAGTTTTCATTGACTAGGAAAAGCAATATTCATAATTTTTCCCAATGTTCTTGAGGTATCATCATCATCATCATCATATTCAGCCGTTTTCTATCCACTGCTGGATGAAGGCCTCCCCCTTTTCTTTCCACATATCTCGGTCTGCTGATATCCTCATCCATGTAGCTCCTGAAAAACGCTTGATTTCATCTACCCATCTTACATTTGGACGTCGTCTCGGTCGTTTCTTTTCTCTAGGAATCCACTGTAGTACATTTGTCGTCCACCTTCCATCTGTTCGTCTAGCTATGTGACCGGCCCATCTCCACTTCATCTTCTTCGCAGTCTTGATTACATCCTCTACCTTTGTTTGTGCGCGAATCCATTCATTTCTCTTCCTGTCCCTTCTGGTTATTCCTAACATGCACCTCTCCATTGCTCTTTGTGTGACTCTCAATCTTTGAGTCGTTTGCGCATTCAATGTCCAAGTTTCGCAGCCGTACATCATTACAGGTAAGACACATTGATTATAAACTTTACGCTTCAGACACATTGGAAGTTTGCTTTTGAAAATAAAGTGTAGTCTTCCAAAAGAACTCCACGCCATTTTACATCTTCTATTTATTTCATCAGTCAACTTTGCATTCGATGTTTTAAGTTGGCCTAGGTAAACATACTCATCAACTATGCCTATTGTCTCTCCGTTAATCTTCACTTCCTTCTTTGCAGCATGTTGGTTGTACATTACTTTTGTTTTACTTAAGTTCATTTTAAGGCCTATTTTCGAACTCTCGTTACTCAGTTCTTCCATTCTGGTTTGTAGTTCTTCTGCACTTGAAGCAAACAGGACTATATCATCAGCGAACCGTAGATGATGAAGATATTCGCCATTAATTTTTATTCCCACTTCATCCCAGTTTAAATTCTGGAACACTCTCTCCAGGACCGCACAAAACAGTTTTGGAGAAATTGAATCTCCTTGCCTTACCCCTTTTCCAACTTTAAATTTTTCACTGTCTTGATGCAGCCTAATGACAGAAGTGGAAGTCGAGTAAATGTTTCGCAGTAACTTGATGTATGCACTTTGGATGCCTTGATGTTCAAGTGATTTAAGTACTGCTGACAAGGAGACCGAATCGAAAGC
>JAGDQP010057265.1:0-12778 GCA_022664845.1 Lepisma saccharinum | reverse complement strand
GGACACAACTTCGCGACATCCCGGAAGTTAACAGATGGTTTGCTAAATTTAGAGTACGGGGCAAGCGTCTCACTATAATGGTCCCAGAAATAGAAAGGAGTTGGTCAAGTTAATGAAGCATCTGTCATCTTCCACGGCGAACACCATCCGTGTAACGTAGTCGACCAAATGCTGTGTGAGTTGGTTCTCCGGCGTAAGATCGTACGGTACAAACGATCTTGCGTCCCTCTACCAACTTTAAGAACACTAAAAGCCCTCGTAGATGGTAGAGAGAGACCTTGACGAGGTTATGAGGCTTTCAACCAACATCTACCTGTACCACAAATACCAAAATCCTGCCACATTGGACAGAAATAAATTACTTCCCATCGAGCTTGCAATACTAGTTTAAGCAAACCATCCCAGTTGCTAATTCAAAACGAAAATATTAACGGAACGGGACATTTTGCTTACATTTCAGTAGACACCGGATATTTGCGGATGAAATGCCGTTTTCAAGTCATCCTGTTACTTGACACAGCCAACAGGATAGTTCATTAATGAAGAAGTACAACTTGCATTCGTAAGATATACAAATCACCACTCAAACAGACACACTTTCCAGTTTAGCTGAAATGTTCCAAGAAGGCTGCTTTCTACTAAGCTACTTTCACGCATTATCAGAGTTCGGAAACTGCACATACAACTTCCAGCAGCGCACTACCTGTTTTTTCTCTGTACAGGAATATCCAACTAGCATTCATCCAGTGCCTCATTACAGGATACGAAATATGGCTCCTCTAAAAAACTAGAAAGCGCGAAGCCAGTCCTCAGTTCAAAAGGTAAAAACAAGGCTATACTAGAACTACCCCAAGAGAGAAAAAAATGTTGCGCGCTACAAGAAACTCCCAAGAGTTTATTTTAGCAACAGGTCTATAATTTCTACCTTGTGTGTTTCGCAACGTCTTGTTGCTATTTATACTTGAAATAAGGTGCTACGAGGATGTACTCTTTGCTAAATAGCTCTGTCTCACCTGGTAGTTATGATCCATTGGGCGCCAAAATGTAGTGACGGTACGTTCTGTATGAATGCGGTTTTCAACTTGACATTATCTGGATAAGATGAAGTGATTGTCATTTGTCATAGCTAGGGCTAGTAACTTGATGAAATATTTCACTTACACCTCAATCATTTTTATTTTATTTTGCATTTTTTTGTGGTTTAGTTTTTTTTTTTTTGGTCATTATCCAGCCTTAGATCACTATTGGATGATTTCTGATGTTCCCGTCTTATTTTGTAACTCTTCCTACTTTGTATAGTAGGCTACATAAACGGTCACATCACATGCGACAACCTGAAAGACTCATAAAGACTCATATACCTTCAATACGTCTAGAATTGGCTGGACCTCCTTTCGCTTTAATTCTAATCTTTTCAGAGATACGTGGTCATATTTTCTGAACACTGAAACAAGTCTAGTGATATATAATTTTGCTTGTTTCTTCTTTTTGGTGTTCTACCTCGCTAGCAATTAAAACCTACAGACGAGAGGGAAAGTGGCAAAGTTTATTGTTAGCTTGAATATAATTCGGTTGGCGAATATCCTTTTGTATTTTGGGGCCATTCCATGTGGCGGAACGGGACATTTGGAACACATTTTCACAAGGTCTTTGCTTGGTACTATCAACATTTATCAACTCAAATTTTGTTTGCTTTCGCAAGAAAAGAAGAAAGTAATACTTGTTATTTTTATGTCATAATATATGTAAGGAGACATACACTATTGCCTAGAGATAAATTTAAGTGCTTGTGACGGAACAGGACGCAGAAAAAGTAAAGCAGTTTGAGATAACGAGAATTTGTTTAAAATTTCTGTGAAGTTTCCGAAGCATTATTTGCCATAATCTCGTCGATGATAGTACTAGTTACTTCCTTCAAAATAGTGCGGCTTCAGTACTGATAATTGATTAGTTTGGGTAACAATTGGAATAATATTTCTGACGTAACAGGACACTTCTGGAAACCTATAAAATACAAGACAAGTAATCGGTTTCAAACGTTTATTTTTACTGAAATACTATAATAAAATTAAACTGTAATATACTAATGTGGTGTATAATAAATATCATATACGTAGTACATAATATACTACGATGAAACTATAACATGCTTACATGAAATGAAATACTGACAACTAACACACAGCCGAATACTCATGTGCGCCATTTAATTTATTCTATGGATGTTACATCTATTTCACGGAAAAAAGTACCTTTTACGACGGTTGATGCCGGGGGTCGGAAGATATTTTAAAATATCAGTGTTCGGTATCCAAAAAGTATTATTTCCTTTAAACAATGAACTTCAAGTCTCCAATACCAGTAGTTCTCATGAATGCCAACTCGCTTTCTGATCTATCCGATGAACTATTTAACAGATTTCTTACCAGCAAATCGAACAACAACGTAAGATCGTATGGTACAAACGATATTGTGTCCCTCTACCAACTTTAAAAGCACTAGAGGCCCTCGTAGATGGTAGAGACCTTGACGAGGTTATCAGGCTTTCAACCAACATCTACCTGTACCACAAATACCAAAATCCTGCCACATTGGACAGAAATAAATTACTGACTTGAAGCCATGGTTCTGTACAATCCTTGGATTCATCAGCATCGAAGTGAATTTCTGTAACCTTAAACTGGAAGTTGTGTTTAACTTCAAAAAGCGAATTTGTTTTGTAACACACTATATACGGTGACACTACTTCAACATAGTGTACTGAATGTGTCTGGAAGTTCCCGGATGTTCTGCAAGCGTAAGTCTTATTCCAAATTGTTCTTTCTCCTTAAGCACATTTTCTGTCGGACAAAATAGAACTGTAATTGATTTCGACACTGCAGATGCACACTCATAAAATATCTTTGTGTCATCGACGTTAAATCTTTTACTACCCAACACTGCGTACCACACTAGGCGTTTCAATTCACCACCTACTCCGTCAACACTTCCCTTTCCATGACTAGTAGCTAAGAAACTCAAAGTCAGGGCAACTTGAAACTACCCTTGAAGAAGCGTCATATTACACAAAGTGAACCGCTATTTAAACTGGCTGACTGCTCTACTAGATTGACGCTTGTAAGTAATGGACTTGAATCTTTAATTAATCCTAGTTAAATATTCATTAAAGCACTAACAACATACTCATCGTGGGTCAGTTCGTCACTTACAATTGCGTAACTTTGAATAAGTTCTGAAGATTTCCATGCTACAGCACTAAATATTGTAACCTGTTGGGTTCCCCAATATGCAACCTGAATTTCGTCTTGATGCCAAGTACTACAGTTTTCTGCAAAATCAGGTTGTACAAAATCTGTTCTCCATTAACTCTATAGTACTTTTTTTTCTTTCAAAGAAGTGTCTGTTTTGTTTCTTTACTAGGAAACAGTGGTTCAGAAATGGAGGTATTTTGCTTACTAGATCCCCGAAAGCTTCACTTATGCTTCCCTCTTTAATGGCTTTAACGATTTTCCCTTCTGTTGCTTCCCACACAAACCAAGCAATTTCCGTTAAGTCATCAGCAAAATTTTTGAGTTTGCACTCAAAAGTATGAACTCCACACGTTTCACAAGTGAAAAATAACAATTTCTTTAAAATAGAGGATTTTAACACATTGAAAAAGTCCGGTCCGAAGTGAGAATCGAACCCACGACCTACGCTTTGCTTGGGCAGGGCTCTTACCAACTATGTACAGGTACACCTCATAATTTTCCCTAAGTTTTCTTCATAAATTATAGATTTTCCTGAGTATTCCTTGAATTTTCCACCTTTATAAAATCTCCTGAGTATTCCAGGCTTTCAAGTTTTTTCAGGGTGGTAGACACCCTGTGTATTCTATTATTAAATAGCAAAATATAACCTTGCAGTAAAATGTATCAGATAAGGTTGCAGTGCAGTCACCTTCCGTTACAGTGTTTCTGATTGGAATACCAGTCGGAATTGCGATGGTATTCTAATCAGAAACATTTTACCATTTTTCTTTCACTTTAGTTCGTGACGCTTTAATGTGTTATCCCCGTGACGGAACGGGTCAGATTTTCAGTTAGTGATTGTGGCTGTTATAAAGGCATGAACTGAAAGTGAAACACCTAGTGAATCTTGTCCTTTGGTGGGCGCTTACCATACGTTGCATTGTATTTCCATTTGTGGCGGAACGGGACAAACAACACATTGGGAAATAGGCAATAGTTACAGGGTATGACGTAACTGTATTAATTTTCAAGATAAGAAATGTGGCTGCTCGTAGTGCATTGTTGGTAAAAAATTTCACCATGTCTAATATGCGGCAGCCATTTTGTTTTAAAAGGCGGGATTACAGTTCAAACAATATTGTCACTCAATAATCAACCTTGTTCCTGAAACTTTAATGAAAGTACTAATAAAATAACCAGACACCGAGTTTCTGAATTAAAAAATAATTTTCACGATATTGGTTTCACTTTCCGTGGAATGGCCCTTCTATCATTTTAGAGAACGCTACTTTTTTTGAGTTAACGATGAAGAAACGTGATAAACGGTTATACATATAGCCCAGTAAAAATAAGTCGACGAGCTGAAAAAATTCTAGAAAAGCTGATTTGCTCTTCGTGTCAAATATAATGAAACCTCAAAAGTCCCAAAATATCCCATGTGAGCTTCACCCTCAAAATGGCGGACAAAAATGACCGCCACCCCATGCGCGCCTGGTTTTCTATTTCAGCCTGTATCTGGCAAACCAATAATGATATTTCAATTTTAAAAGCACCATTTTACTCTACTATAGCTCTACTTTATGTGGTGTATTCCATATTTAAGTAAAATAACTCCCAAAACAGTTATTCATGATCAAAATTGATAATTCCGGAATTTCAGAAAGGCACTCTGTAGTATTTTGCGCTCAAGCCCCTAAACCTTTAGGAAATCGTAAAAACATGTCCATATATTTTTATTGTGTGTTTTATAAGCTGCACTTCTTAAAAAGAATAATCAAAATCAGATTATAACTTTTCGAGATATTTACTCCGACGTGAGCCTAGCTGTTATCGGGGATTTAAAAAATGACTTTCTGGTGGTTAAATATCAATATAGTTTGTCCGGTATTCGCTAGATGGCAGGGGACGTGATAACCCAATTTTAAATAAACGTATTTCGCTTTTAAACATTTTATTTCAATAAAACATTGAAATGATTAATCGTCATCCTCCTCATCAGATTCCTCAGTCGGTGGTGAATTTGCAAGAAATTCTCTCACAGAAGGAACAGAACTTTGAACAATTAAGGTTGGCACGCTTACATTCACAGGTTTCTACATCACAATCTTTGCCAGGAGTTATTTTGCATTGCATTGACAGGCAATCAAATTAAGTAGTTCTTCAGGATGTGCTGGAAGACTTGTTGGAATAGGGAAGAGTCTGTCTTCTTTGACGTACCATCTCCATTCATTTGGGTTCATGTTGTTTCCCAACCACGATAAACCCGACGAGAATGTTGAGAGGCAGCTGCACTGGTTGGTGGTAATGTCGCTAGTTGAAAATTATAAGAAAGCTTCTTCCCTACTTCTCTGTTGTACGTGTTATATCTGAGAGTGTCCAGTGAGGATGCTTTGTCACCTCCATAAAGTCGTAGCAGGAAAAGCTCTCCAATTTCAGTAACACTCTGTGGTGTAAGGCTGGTTTCATTGAAGGCCAAAACAGAAGATCGGAGCACACTATCCTTTTGAAGTAGCTTAAAGGCTGCTTTCTTTCCTTTTCTGAAGATCGCTGATGTAGTGTCACACCTAGTGGCCGAATGAAGAAAAAGGAAGCAATCTTTCAGTGGACCAAGTGTGTTTTGTATTTTGCCAATGTGGTAGCATTTCTCTTCAATACTGCCCGTTTTCGGCTTCACAAAAAACAATGACGTTCCAGGAAGTCCACGAGCGATTAAAATGGCTAGCAAATCTGAATCTGTTCCTACAACTGCAACATAACTATGATTTCGGCTCAAATCTGTTGCAGTTTTGCAAATTAGAGTGTCAGCATCTCCATCTGCTTGGTACACTGTTATCCCACTCCTACTAAAATATGACTTCAGCATGTTAATCAGTCGTGCTTTATTTTCAGAGTTCCGTAAAAACTCAGATTGACCTGTTGTTGCCTCCATATTTTCGTGAAAGGCGATGGTTGCAGAGATTTTCGACATTGTCCTCCTCTGTCTCTCAATATTCTTAGTACAGGTTTTAGAAGTATAGCCATCAAACACTACTGCACCGCATGGAGTGAACCGTCGTTGTACAAAGTCTACATACTTTTGACATATCGCATCGTAGGTGTCCGATTTGGTCCAAACCATAGCATGAAGAAGATATCCTCCATGTACAATCGCGAGCATATATTTTTGACCCCCTTGAATGCTCATTTCAGCTATATGAATTGTGGTAGTGTTCGCCTATTGAATATGCAACCCAACTTGATTAGTGGATAACCTTGAATGCTTATCATTCCAGGATATGTAATTCTTCCTCCAAATGCATTTTGCAGGGAAAAGAATGAGAACGTGTATTACGGAATCATATAAATTACAGGCGTTAGCATCACTTAGAGAAATTTGAGATGAAACAAGTTTAAATTCCATATAGATTTCTAGTAATAGAGAGAAACGAATAGACATGTATATTTTAAGAAATTTTATATCCAATTACCACATTCAAGATTGTAATTCATTAATTTTATAATACTATCAAATAAAAGAAAAATACTCTAAGATAGAATCAAGTATGGAGCGGAGATAGAGAAGAGAGAGATAAACATTTTGCACGTTAAAAAATGGAATTGCATTCGCCGACGAAGAGCTCTCGAAAGCGAATCAGGAAAACGCCAAATTTTCGAAGATTCTTTTATAGATCCGCGATTTTGTATTTCCGGAAGCGAATCGATATCGTTCATTCCCGTGTTTGTGGTTGATTATTGGCAAATTCATGTATTGACACTATCGCTACAAAACTTACAGGCGTGAAAATTTTTTAAAAATATTTATGTGCTTTAGGGATAGTGTTGGGGAAAGGATGTTAGAAAGTAGTCGGGGAGGACCTAGTTAGTGGGTACCATCCCGGCATTTGCCTGATGTGACTGAGGAAAATACCTGAAAATTCTGTCAGGATGGGCGGTCACTGGGATGATCCCCATGACCTTCCGATTGGTAACTAAACGTTCTACTAACTGAGTTATAACATCTCGGTGCAAGTGTGGCAAAGCATGCGAACAAAACAAGTGGAGCGAAGTTTGATATTTCGTAATCCCGTAACAGGCCAATAAAGTAGGGCCTGCGCTTACAATATTTTCAGCCATATAGTGCCAAACATAATGCTTGTAGGTTACAAGCAGGGAAGAGACATGTAAAACTATTCCTGTAATAATGAGGATACTGCATAAAGTCAACAAATTTATTTTCATTGAATTGAATTGATTTTTCTTTAAGGTCTATAGGCAATTATGTCTCAGGCCGTACGGATGATGGAATGAAGAAAGTGGGAAGAAACGGGAGCACCCCGAGAAAACCCACGCACACGGTGTTTGTCCACTACAAAGCCCACATGGCATGAGCAGGGATCGATCCGAGGACACTTAGCACCAGAGGTAAGCGCTCTACCAACTTTTTTTTAAACTCGCTTATTTAACTTCCTGTTATACGCTACATTTTATTTATACAATTTGGACCTTTAATTTGCGTTTATCTTACTTATCCAAACTACGGACAACACATTTAAAATCACATCCATGCCCGAAGCGGGATCGAACCCGCGATCCTTTAGCCACCAGACCAGAACATTAGCCAGCTCGACCACCCGGATCGGCACTGAACCACCGCGGCCCTAATTTATTTTCATGTTCGATCAATTGACCGTAGTTTTACAAATAAATATTTACAACAACTAGTGAACAATGTTCTGGTGTTAATTTTAGTGCTTGTTAAGCTACTCTTATCGCAAAAAGTCCGATTTGTCATATGTGATACGGGGTATACGGTTCCTTCGGCCCTCTCGCAGCATATTTTCGTCTGAGATTTAGCATTCTAACACGAAACTTTTCAAAACAGTGCAAATTGCTCGCGCCACAGAGTTCCCTTCGGATTAGTTGCTGTCGCAAACTTTCTAGCTGCACTCGACTGTCAAATAGAAAATACTGATTCCAAAATAATAAACAAATAGTTAAATTGTTTAATGGTAAAAAAAAGTACAGGACACTAAAGTTTTGTAATAGTAATTGTAGTTTGTGATGATTGCATACAGCCCACGACTAGAGATTATTACACTATATGGACGTACTATGTGTAACATACATTCGCCACAGTATATTTATGTCAAAAATTAATCACAAGTTTAATTTAATTCTATTGTACTGAGGACCTGTGTGTAGTTATCAATTCAGTGACATCAGTAACTCTACAATCTACATTAGTATTATCTCCACGTAAACCAAAGTAAAAATGGGCGTTTTCTGATAACAACAGAATACTGAATTCTGCTACTGACTTATTTTCGTTACCCATAAGTCTTTGTCACGGCCGCCATGTTTCTGTCGGTTACGTCCTGCACTTTGGATAGGCAATGGGAAAACACGCAGGTTCGATCCAATCTCCCGGCTATCCTGATTGATGTTGTCCAGGGTATTCCTCAGTTGAATTAGTAAATTAGTCGAATGACACGATAGTACCTCAACTAACACCGTGGCCACTACCACCATTGTTCCCAGAAGTAATCGCCGAGAGGCTTCATCTCTCAGACAGGCTAGGCCGAAGTTCAACCCAAATAGAATATTGCTATAAAAAATATATTTTGATTATTATACAATAAAACAAAATATTTTCATTCAATTTTCAAATAGCATTTTAACCAGCCTGTTAAAATATATCGTCCCACTAATTGACTTCAGGAGAAGCTTATAGTCAAAATGTTAGAATTGAATTGAATTAATTTATGACCTTGATGAAATTATGACTCAGGTCAAGATAGGGCTGGGGAGAAGATGCGGTAAGGACCCAAAGTCAAATTTGAAGGTGTCATCCACCTCAAAATAAAATTTCAACCTGAAACTCATGATGGAACTTGATCCTCGACCACACCGGACCTGAACCTCACTCAACTTCGACCTCGCGTCTTGAGGTCTAGGTCAGATTACGTCGAGGTTGGACCTGGCGAGGTTGCTCTTTAAACTATCGAGCTTGTTGATCAGCTTGCTCAACAGTTTATTGGACGAGTTAGCTGTCCAGGAAGCACGAGTATACTTTGCACTATGACAGTATCAGGCTTGCTGATCAGCTTGCTTGACGAGCCTGCCCTTGAGGAAGCTTGACGAATTTTTTGCTATTATACTATGGAGCTTACTGATCAGCTTCCTCGACAAGCATGTTCATCAGTGTCGTCGAGGAAGCTCTGTGGAGCAATCTGATCAGCAAGCTCGACAGTGTAACAACGATCTTAGCTTCACCCTTATACTGGAACTTGGGCCTCAGTCAATTTGAATTTGAATTTAATTTATGACCTTTAGGCATGTAAGGCTCAGGCCAAGATAGGAGGGGAAATGATTCGGGAAGGTGTTGTCTTCCACACGGTTCACATGGCATGAGCAGGGATCGATCCGAGGACCCCTAGCACCATAGGTGAGCGCTCTACAAACTGGTCCCGCCTTCACCCTCGACTCACGCTTTACCTTCATGCTCACACTCCAAGTTTTTTTTTCAATACGATATTTCATCGTTGAATTTAATTGGCTTTTAGTTTTCTAAAGGGTAAAAAATGGTTATATGGGTGGTGAAAAAGATTTTGCTTGCTATTAAAGATCATACTGGAAGAACAGTCTTGTTTTTTGTTGTTTTTTTTAAAAAAAAGAAAAAGGCGATTTAACACACAATCTATTTATCAGTCACGTGATAAAGACAGTGGCCGGCTGTGCAATTGGCTATTTCTTTTGTGAGTTTTCTCTTACAAACAGCGTACATTACACACCCGTCTTGAAACCAAGACCTGCACATATAGCTCAGTTGAGCAGAACTGAATCAAAAGCACAACTTTCTTCTTCTTTTTTCTTTGCTTCAGGCTGTATTTGATAATAAATTTTCTAGTGAGTTACGGAAGTTTGTGTGTCGAGACTGTGGCAACATTTGACTGACACAAAATATATTGAAGAGAAAACGCATTTGTTGTGATGACGCCAGTATCACCAAAACATTCGTGTTTACAGGAACAACTCGTTGTCGGAAGTAGTGTTACCAATTCAGACTATGATTCGAACACTTATAAGGCCTTTATGAAAAAAAGTGGAAGGGTAGGACGTGGAAGGGACCTGTTAGTTGATTTTCTATTAAAGAAAGGAATGCGCAAGAGAATATTTTTGGTATTTTAATGGAAGATGCATGACGCAACGAATGTCAGACATTGGTCTCATTGGTCTTGGAAGGGTAGTGAAAAGTCTATATCTAATGTAACATATTGTGTCGCACATTGTCCATTGTTGTTCTTTTTAAGGTAATTACACGATGTATCCAGAGGTTAGCATGCCGTACTAGTAACCGAAATATGACGAGTTCGAATCCCGTTCACGCCAATTAAAGAGAGAAAACAAAAAGTGTAATCACAAAAGAGCTGTCGTAGCTCGGTGGTAGAGCGTTGGCTTAGCATTCGGGAGGTCGTGGGTTCAATCCCAGTGGGCGACAATGCTGACTGAGGTCCGTCCAGGGTTTTTCCTCAGTCACACCAGGCAAATGCCGGGATGGTACCTTCAGGCTGATATCTTCCTGTAATATTTCCCCTCCCCTTCCCCAGCCTGAGTCTTAGATGCCTGAATGCCATAAATTAAATTAATTCAGTTGAGCAAAGAATAATACATAAAAATTACAGGATAAGGAAATAATATTCACTTCCGAAGCGGTGTAATCTCCTTAACACAAAGATAATGAGAACTCAGAGCCCAGATGTTAGCACGCTCACTTTCTTTGCGCGTACAGGTTCAATTCATTCTGGAATACATTGAACGGATTGTTTCGGAACCTACGTTACCGGAAACGACTTTCAGTCCTGAGAAGCTCGTTTCGCAAGTTAATAACAAATGAATAAATTCTTTGAAAATTATGGCTGTGCCATTCCCCGAAATAATACAGCTCCCAAAATCTGCAACGTACGTTCATAGAGCATTAAATAAATATTTTATTGCCTCTATGCTCAGTAGGCAGGGAGGGAGATATTGATTTAGTTACGGTACTATTCTTGTATTCGTTTGGTGGGAAGTGATATAAAGAGTAAATCGGAACGGGATGGTTGGTCTGACATTTTAATTCCATCTGAGGAATGGCCTCTACCTTATGAAAGAGTCCCAAGCATCACAATAGTTACAATGTTCTCCTTAGGGATTTCATCAGGGCACAAATTGAATTGATTTATGGATTTTAGGTTCAGAACATCATCGCAACAAAATCTATATAAACAGTGATACACTCACACCAAATCAGTTAACTCGTAGGTAGGTACGCGTATTCGAACCCCGCGGGCCATCACCCTAACTGAGTTTTTCCAAGGTTTCTCTCAGTTTCACCAGGCGAATCCTTGGCGGCTACCTTCCAATTCTCCCACGTCTCTATCCCGGGCAGAGTCAGAGATGCCTAAAAGTCATAAGTAAACAGATTATAATGACTAATATCCCAATAATTTTATTTGTTATTATTCTGCCAATCCTAGCGTGAATATCCGTAGGATAAGACAATAAGACCTTCCATTGATTTACACGGGAATTGTGTTACTCATTTTATGCCTCTCGGATGTAGAATATTTAAGTTCTGCTTTCACAAAATTTGTCGTGGTGGTTATTTTGACTCTTGTATAGTTTTGGTTTCTGAAGTTTCTCCAAATATATATTATAATGTATTATTAATAGTTTGCTATATAAATCACAATATGTTAACGGTTAATTATACTGTTCCTGTGTAAAATATTGCATTTCTATAAAGTAGCATGAGTAAAAGAGAGCATGACGATAAACTGTGCGAGAACAGAAGTTAAAACTATACTCCTGAAAAGTATAAAACGAGTAAAGCAATTCCCATGTTAATCAATGGAAAGTGCGTACCAAGATGGCGGGGGTGATCTACAGCCTTAATAATAATCACGGGCGTTACAGACCAAAATGTCCTGAGCCTGACCCAATGCCATCTGTATGTGGTTGGTGGAACTGCGTCCACCTGAGTGACGGCAGTGTGGTCAGCATTGCCCTGCACCTGACCACGAACAGGCGTATTACGCGCTTTTTAGACAGAGTGACCGTCACGCCTTTATTCACGTGACTTCTCAGATTGCCTTACTACACTGGGTGGATGCCGATAAGTGGAACTCCAGACGGGAATTGAACACGGGACCACGCGGACATGAGTGCAACGCCCTAACAACTAGACTATGAAGCCCCCACTGACCTTTATTAACGTGGGCATTATACCCTGGGGGAGATGTTCTTGGAAGGTAGTCGGTTGGGTTCTAGTTTATAAGCACCATTCCGGCATTTGGTGTGACTCAGGGAAGAACCCAGGAAAAGTACGAATGAGCGGCCGCTTAGATCGTTCACAGGACCTTCCGATGGCTGAACCGACGCTCTACTAACTGAGCTACGGTCGCTCAGTACAACCTAGACAATAATTGTTCGTTCATGATAATGAATACTTAATATTTAAAAAAATGATATTACTGTCTTCGTTATTGCACTAAATATAAACGAATTTCACGCTTATTTATGCATTTCTG
>JAGDQP010057264.1:0-12778 GCA_022664845.1 Lepisma saccharinum | reverse complement strand
TAAGTTTCCTCTCCGCTCCCTAGCTTCATACATTCATGAAATTTTCAATGGCCGCAGTCAGTCCAGTATCGTATTAATGGAGGTCGATGCAAACAACTGATATAAATGGCAACACTGGTACTTTTAGACGTGACTCGAAAGGAACCGTGGAATACAATACAGGCTGAATCGGAATCAGAATGGCAAGACATGCCTGACAAGACCTGTAATGAAATGAATTAACGGGAATATGCGCGACAGGACCAAGCGCGAAACGGACTTAGAGCGACAGGAACAAGCGTAAAAGGAAGAAACGTGAAAGGAATAAGCGCGAAACGGAATTAGAGCGACAGAAACTAGCACGAAACGGAATTAGAGCGACAGAAACAAGCGCGAAACGGAAATAAAGCTAACGGAACAAGAGCGAAAGGATGAAACGCGAATGGGAAAAGCGCGAAACGGAATTAGAGATACAGGAACTAGCGCGAAGCGGAATGAGAGTGACAGGAACTAGCGCGAAACGGAAGTAACGCTAACGGAACAAATGCGAAATGGAACTAGAGCGGCAGGACTCCGTTCCGCGACCCCGTTGTTTACGCTCCTAATGCTTTTCAAAGATGTCGCTATATTCGCCAAGTGTACAACGTCCGAAATAGTTCCTTTCCTACACTCCTTCCTAGGTTCCTTCTCTTGACTCCTTTTGTTTCTCAGCAAAAGGAAGGAAAACGAAGCATTTAGGTTTGGGAGTTGGGCCCATGAGTTTGGAACGTGGCGGCTTAAGATAAGAAAGCCGCTGAAATTACTAGTGATGAAAACACAAAATTTCTAAGTTTATTCGGCCTTTATTTGAAGAAAATTTAATCAGTTATATCTTATAGTTCATCAGTGTTTCAAATAATAGTGATTCAACTTGGAATTCAAAATCGACAGTGTTAATACATCTAAAAGTGACAGTGACTAGAGAATATAGAGACGACGGCCTGACGACGACCATAGGAACCAATAAATAACTGACTTAAAAATGTCAAATATTAACGACGATAGACTGTAAAGCTGTATAATATAATTAATTTTATTTTTATAAAAAAAAAATGTCAATTTAAATAACGAATTCGCTTTACTTATGAACATAGATTCGCGACAGAAAGAATCAAGACAAGACAAGACATAAATCGCTGAAAAAGAGCTGGCACCAGCTGTGTTTTGCCAGAGTGTTTTGTTTTCATGGCGGTAGGTTGGTGTGTTACAGACACATATTGAAATAGTGGTATATCGTTAATTGTTAAGACATTTTGCAGATTTAAGGGCAAAATGATATTTAATATTTAGTAATGATAAAGCAAGCAATACAATAAATTATCAAACCATGTGCAGTTTACATGGTATTTAACTGTAAATAGTAGTTAGTTACCGCCAAAATGTTGAGTCGATTAATGTAAATAGTTCCATCGTAATTAAGACTGTAAATAATATTGATATTTTCACGACTAAACTGAACATATTTTGCATTTCTTTAAGTTGTATTACGTTTATCAGTATTTTATATCATTTGTAAGGGGGTTGGTAAGGTCCGTAGGCTCTTAACATTGATAGCGTACGTTTAGGTTAGGGGCCAGTTCGGTTGCGTTTTTTCTGCAAGCGTCAATAATTTTCTATATTAGTTCTCTTTTTAGTGTTTAACCTAGTGAAGATGTTACCTTCGGTATTTCGGATGCTGAAAATGTTATGTAACGTAATAAGTACGTGCGAGGACGATGTACAAGGGCATGAATATACCTTGCACTCATCTTCACACCATGAATTTACATAATATGCAGGTTTGCGTAATGTTTGTCATTGGTAGTTGAATCATTGGAAGGTTGTAATTTTTCCTATTTCCATTGCTAAAGAGGGAAATTGGCTTTTCAGAGGAGAAAAATCATATCTTTATTAATTATAACTGAATCTTTGTAAATATTTCGATTATTATGAATGATCATATGGTGAAATTGAGAAAAAAATAAGAGAAATCTCCATCTAATGTTACAAAGGGGAGAAAAAATATTTTGTTAATATGATTTTTGTTGTAGGGAATAATATAATCAGAGAAACCTTTTCCCCCTATTCATTTTAGAGTTAAATTCTGTCATGCAAAAAAGTAAAATTAATGGCTTTTTCCTTCCTCTATATATATGTATTATTTCCTAACTTTTACTCTGTGGAGTTTTATATATATATATATAGGGTGTTTCAGAAGTAAGTACTCGGGATGTGACTCCTGACATCGAAACTAGAAAAAATATTCCTATTAATATGGGAAAATTCCGCTTAGTTTTGGAGATAAAGCGTTTCCAATTTGGAATCCAAAACTAACGCTTCCAGGGTAAAAAATGAATGAATCTCGGGTCATTCCACTGGAAATCACCCGATGGTGGTTGCACGACTATTTTTGAAAATTCTGATAATTTGCACATATATTGGTACATGTTCCGTAAACACAGTGGCATGATTAGAAATATCTGATTCCATTCCGTATGGAAACGCCGGCCATATTTCCAACATGGCGTGTGGCAAGTCTTGAGAAAATCACATTGCGCGCGAAATGCAGTATCTCAGAAATAAAAGGTGCTTCAGAGATGACACAAATACCATTGGAAAGGTAATGAAGTTATCTTTAATCCAGTGCTGAAAGCTTTTTACCATCTCAATCCTAAGTGCCTGAAATAATGTCACAAAATCAGCAGTAAGCATCAGCCAAATTACCATTTTTAAGCCTTGAAAATTCTGTTAAGGAGTTGACCCAAAAATGTCCTATATGAACTTTGTATTTGTCTCCACACAATGTAAAGTTGGACGAAATAGTAGATCGTAGAAATGAATAGTAATGACTTTATAAGGCATTAAATGTGACCACATACGGAATTTCGCCAATGTTTGCACTTGAATATCTCTGGTTGGGGAAGTGCGAAAATCTTAAACTTTTAACCTTTAGCGGAGTTTCAGAGTTGGCAGGCATACAAACTGTAACATTGAAAAGTTACGTAGAAAAAGATGTCAAAATACAGGGCAATGACATATATTTTGTGCACGTACAATACAATAATACACGTGAAAATGGAACGAAACATGACTATAACAGTAAAATACCATGCTACCAACAAGGCATGAACAGAAACAAGTCTGAACATGACACCATATTGTATAAAGCAGCACAATCAGGCAATTGAACACGCCTACCACTGAAACCTGCTCGTAACAACAACTCAGTTCAGCCCTATGCTCTCAATTTGATAATATATTTTCTGTGTCTAACGTAATATGAAATTCTGCTTTATATTTTTGTATGTGAAATTTTGGCCTTATATCTAATGTATATATTTTTACAATGTTGATAAATTCATTATTTTGAAAAAGTCTTATAATATATAGGAATTTTTTTCAAAAAGTACCGGTGGAAAAGTGGTGTCGGTACAAACCCTATTTAATGCCTTATAAAGTCATCACCATTCATTTCTACGAGCATTATTTGTGATGTAGAAAGTGAAAACGGACCATTTGTCGAAAAGCAACGTTTTAAAGGAAGGCCGAAAAAAGTGTTTTAGAGTTTTGCGTTTCATCCTAAGTTTTCTAGTAAAGAGAATATTCCAGAAAACATTCAAGTAAGGTTGTATCGTTTCTAAAATATGAAGGATTCGTAAATTGGATGCAGTATTGTGTTCAGCAAAGCTGAATCTCGTTTCTGTCAATGCCCCTCTTTTTCGTAAATTACAGTCAAATTTGCACAACCCAGTCAAATTTTAAGATATTTTTATAATTTTGGGGGGAGTTGTTATGAATTATATTACTAATGCAAGAAAGTTAATAACTCAAATTAGACACATTCCGACAAACGGTTCCTTTTCATTTTCCGCATCACTTTTCTTCTCGTTTGCTAAACTTCGCGAACGTAATGATTTAGTCATACAGGTGGGCACTAATAAACCCATTTAAAGGTAAATCCTTAATGTATATACATTACACTTAATGATCTAAATCATAATTGTGATCGAATGTCTCCAGAGGACCCGGAAGCCATACATTTAAAGAATAATTTAGATCTATACCTACTTGACAACAAACCCACTCGTATAACTGAATCAGAAGAATCGCTGCTTGATTTGATTACAACAGAAAAAGTAAATAATGTGCTTACGCACAAAGCGTACGAACGATCTGATCAGGAACGAGCGTAGGAAGATCTGGTCACTGTTTAACTACTAAAACTTTAAACATAATCAAACCACGCAGAAGCAAATGAGTATATTTATCTTACCGCAAATACTCTTTTTCTGACAAGCATGAATATTGTTAGATTGCAAGATCATTTAACTAGGATCCACTAAAATCATATGAATCAATCGATGAAAAAGGTTTTCTTTACAGAAGTTCCTTATAGACATTTGATAAACGTACCCGATTTCCACTGCCAAAATAACAGCCCGCAAACTACGTTACATTTCAAGCAACATACGGATGTTAATGAAATTAAGAGAAATGGGTAATTTGCTAACACACAAAAAATTACATTCACGATCATAGGTACAAAAATAATCTGAATACATTTCCTGATGAAATTAAGGTGAACATAATGAACGAAAATATTCCACACTCCAAGGTGGTCAGAAATATAGAAGTTCAGATGGATGAAACTCTTACCAGCAGCTTTCATGTGTCCACCCAGTGTACGGAAACTCTGTCAACCCTGCGGTGTGTTTACAAATTACGCGAATACTTCACGAAATATACTAAACTGTATCTTGTCCGTAACCTTATCTCTTTTCGATTACTGTCATGTAGTCTACGGACCGGGCTTAACCTTGAGTAAGGCAATATCTATATAAAATGCCTGCGTTAAGATTCAGCCTTGGATTTCATAGATAGAAACATGTACTACCTAAATTGAATAATGAAAATATTCTATGTCAAGGAGACGTAACTATTGTTATTTAATATTTAATCTTTTAAAAATAAAACTCTCATCTACCTAGCAAATGAACTTAACTCTCGAAGAACTGTTCCTCATTGCTCAACACGTAATAGTAATGCCCTTAATGTCCTCCGTTTCAGACTCTGCAAAACAGCTGGTTCATTTCCTGTTTCAGCATCAAGTACATGGAACTCTCTGCCATCAATATTACAAATTCTACCACTTATTGTGCATTCAGAAATATGCTCAAACGTTTCCTCCATCAGAGGCAATTACTAAGCTCAAACTCTTATGACCCAACCTGACAATTTCACTCATTGGTATTGTGTAATTAGAATCATCATATCTTTGTAACGTTTTTCGACTGGTAAATAACGGTTGACACCAATAAAAATATTGCGTGTCGGGTGTCTGTATATGTGCATGTGTGTGTTTGTGTGTGAGAAAGAGAGAGAGAGAGAGAGAGAGAGTGAGTACATTTAGTATATAGCAATATTATTATTACTATTATTACCTTTATCATGCATTATTCTTTTCTCATTATTTTTATTGTATTGTAATTCGGGTATATTACTAACATTGTATATTTCATGTAATTCTATTATTAGGGTATTGCCCTTACTAGTTGGTAATGTGCACTATTTTTTTCTTTTTTTCGTATTGTAATATTGTAACCACAGTCTTATTTTGACAAGGGTTAGGTGGCAGAGCAGGCATTGGCTGAACCTGACCGGCTTCAATAAGGACCATTTCAATCCAATTGAATTCAATTTCAACATCTGATGAATAATTTACTATGCCATAGTCGTATACGTTGCGCAAAGTCCTTGATTGTTAAGAGGCATTTTATTCAGAAACTGATTCTCCAGCTGAGAAGATAGGAAAGAAAAGGACGCATTCGCTTGAGTCGCTTGCTAAGACGTATTCAACTACTGTACAACAAATCTCCCCGTATGTGTTATTGCAGATGTTGTGAAAGTGTCCACATCGCAACTGTTTCATATAATTCTTCACACGTTTATTTAATATCTGCCTGAACAGCCTTGCAGGCATTAATCTAAAACTTTAAATTAGTTAAAGCATTAGCGTTCCCTCCCACTTTAAAGCATAGATTTAAAGGACCATATACCACTGTTTGTGTTCCAAATATTGACCTGCTCTCACTAACGCCTCCTTTTCTGCGGCGATTATTACAAGCCGCATTCGAGAATGCCCCCACTAACGCCATGTTTTTAATATCTGTCACAACTGAATAGAACATAAATAGTACGAAGAGGACCACATCCAATATAGCTTTATTAAAAATGAAAGAAAAAGAATGTAAATGTTAATTTATAACATGAACGGTAAATATTTTTATCAGTATTGTATGAATATCAGCTACCGAAACTTAAATAATGCAATGTTATTTACGGAAGGCAAAAACTGTTATATCGAGCTTGGTTCACAAACATATTGTGTTATGTTTAAATAAAACTAGCTGTAACTTAAAGTAATTGGAGGAGTTATATAATCAAAACTTATCAATCAAGTGTCTTTCAATGGGCAAAGTTAAACTTTCATGTTCCCATTGCAAAAATAAAGCAAATATTATCCATGCACATTGCACAACTGAAAATATAAAGTAAACGAAAATAGATTCCCCTTAAATTAATTTATATAAAAATATTACCTCATTTTCATCGATTTCAAACTTTTCCTCTTTCACTTCTATTGGATATTGCTTGGTGTTGTACTCGTCTTCATTTGAAGCCATCTCTGTTTTTATTAATTTAATTGATTTTGGACACGTATTAATCAACAGTGCAATAAACGATGCAACATTACAGTTTCACACACTTATATAAAAAGCTATACACATCATCAGTCATCAGTATATATGTTTGAAGGGTACTATCCAAATTGGTGTCCTTTTGTTTTGTTCTTTTATCTTTGGATAACAAATTAAAGCTGGTAACAGTTTCCGTGAAAGGATTCTTCCTGTAACAAAATGAGAAAGAACAGAATCACGACGATAGTCCGTGCCAAATAGGTTTAAAAGCATTTTGAGTGGTTTACGTACTAATGGAATTAGGGTCACAGCTCTAAGAATGATCTCCGGTTTTCCAGAAATAAAAGCTGCTGATTTACGTGGTTTGGAGTGATACAAGAACGAATTCTTAGCAAAACTACTAAACAATCCAATATTACGTAAACGTTTATTTGGGCCGCTTTGTTATGTATAATCATATAAAATCAATCAAATCAAATAATATATATAATCAATTGGAAGTTCAAAAGGAGTACGACATATTTCAAATGTTTCTTTTCGCAAATTTGTAATTACGTTGAGAAGAATATATTCTAATATTGTGAATATAATATCTGAACAAGAAACAGGCCAAAACAGAAGGTCGATTAGCGTTAGTGTTTAAAAAAAACGAAAAAATTGATCGCCGGAAATATTTTTAATTTTTAGTGCTACTTTGGAAAAGAACGTTTTTTTTTACTATTACGAGTTCCCTGACATTTTAACGTCAATGAATTAGTTAAAATGTTAGTTGACTTTCAAAACATACATTTACAAAAAAAAAACCGCGAAGAAACGAAATCTGACAAAGTTTGGAAACATTTTTTTAAGTTTTCTGGGTCTGAGCCAAAGATGCCTAAAGTTAAGAGAACTTTTGCATCATATACAACGGTACAAATGAGATATATTGCATTCCTAATGTAAAAAGAAAAGTTTTTGTATGCTTTTTAACGTAAGAGCATTTAATTGTACTAAACGACAAATGCATTAGGTGTGTTAAATTGTGAATACTGGTGATAAAAAGCAAAAAAAAAAAGATGTCGTCATTAAAACCAATTTTTTTGCCTCGTGGAAAAAAATCAGTTTTTTTAAAAACATTTCCGGTATTTTCGGCCTTAAAAGCTCTAATCTGTGTACATCTGGATCATTCCAAGTCAAATTATTCACAGAAAAGTGAAAATGTCATCTCACCATCTCGGATTTTCATAAAAAAATTGTATGGTGAAAGAATTTCTGAAGCTGAGCCCAAATTTTTAATTTGACCTAAAATCGGTGGTGATGTTTAAAAGTTGTGGAGATTTTAAATTATGGCAAAAATGACTGAAACGTGCGAGCGACACCAAATGAAAGTAGAAAATACAGGATAACTAACTTCGTATTCGTCCTAGAGACTTCAACTTAATTTCATGGCATTCAGAATGAAATGTTTGGAGTTAAATGGGTAAACCGGAGAGTAGCAGGTGAGGTACAAATCTCGCTTATTGAAGAATTGCAGATTCCGAGTTCAGCTTTGGGACATAAATTGTTGTACAGATAACTCGTAGCTTTTCAAAAACTGTGATGGATGAACAAGAAGTGGACGAATAAATATTTTAACAAAAACTTTTATCTCATTCACTTCTTCTCGTTTCTCCATCCCAGTTTTCCGCATAGTGTAAGTGCATGCTACCTGTTATCTGTAGTTTTTGTCACAATTAAAGGCGTGGCCAGTGCTGAAATACCAAATGCATGAAATACCAAATTGCATTCGAAATACTGCAATTCTTTAATAAGCCAGAACTGAAGCTAAACTGCGCTGTACACATTTCACTCCGGACGATGGCTCATTTCAATCTGAATTCCATAAAATAAACCTGAATTCTCTGGGACAAATACGAATAAGTCATGAACAACACAATAGCTTACGACTTTCCTAAATATAAATAATTTTGTAAAATACACAGAAATGACTTGAGCAAAAGCTGATCGGATTATTTTGATAATTATAGTGCTTCGTCCTCCTGAAAATAATAATAGTAATAATTTTCACGGTCATTATTATTTAACTTAGTCTTATCGGATTCATGCATTTTCATTAAATCTTACGTAGATACCTACGAAATGTGTCTTGGATACCAATTAAATATGTCCATGATAGCTATGAAATATGTCCAGGATACCTATCAAATATATCCAGGATACCGTTGAAATATGTCTTGGATACCAATGAAATATGTCCTGGATACCAATGAAATTTGTCCTGGATACCTATGAAATATATCAAGGATACCTATAACATATGTCCTGGATACCTATGACATATGTACAGGATACATATCAAATATGTCCTAGATACCAATGAGATATGTCCTCGATACCTATGAAATATGTCCTGGATACATATGACATATGTCCAGGATACCAATCAAATATGTCCAGGATAGCAATGGAATATGTCCAGGATACCTATGAAATATGTCAAGGATACCTATGAAGAACGTCCCGGATACCTATGGAATATGTAGAGGATTCCTAAGAAATATGTTCAGAATACCTGTAAAATATGTCTAGGATACCTATAAAATATGTCCTGGATACAAATAAACTTTGTACTGAATACCTATGGAATATATCAATGAGACCTACGAAATATGTCAAGGATACCAAGGAAATGTGTCCAGGATACCGATGTTATATGTCTAGGATACCTATGAAATAAGTCCTGGTTACCAATGAAATATGTCCTGTATACCTATGAAATATGTCCTGGAAACCAATGAAATATGACATGAATAAATACGAACTATGCCCTAGATACCAATGAAATATAACCTGGATACCAATTAAATATATCCTTGATTACAATGACATATGTACAGGATACCTATCAAATATGTCCTAGAAACGTCCTAGAAATATCCTGGATACCTATGAAATATACCCTGGATACCTATGACATATGTCCTGGATACCAATGAAATATGTCCAGGATACCAATGAAATATGTTCAGGATAACTACGAAATATATCCAGGATATCCAATGAAATATGTTCAGGATACCAATGAAATATATCCTGGATACCAATGAAATATGTCCATTATTCCTATAAAATATGTCCAGGATACCAAACAAACATGTCTTGTATACCTATTAAATATGTCCTGGATACCAATGAAATTTGTCCTGGATAACTATGAAATATGTCCTGGATATCAATGAAATTTGTCAAGGATACCTATGACATATGTCCTGGATAAGAAAGAAATATGTACTGGATACCAATGAAATATGACATGAATAAATACGAAATATGTGATAGATACCAATGTAATATGTCCTAGATACCAATGAAATATGTCCAGGATACCAATTAAATATGTACAGGGTAACTACGAAATGTGTCCGTGATATCCAATGAAATATGTCCAGGAGAGCAATGAAATATGTCCTGGATACATATGGCATATGTCCAGGAAACCTATCAAGTATGTCTAGGATAGCAATGAAATATGTCCAAGTTACCTATGGAATATGTAGAGGATACCTGTGAAATATGTCCAGAATACCTGTAAAATATGTCTAGGTTACCTATAAAATATGTCTTGGATACAAATAAACTATGTACTGAATACCTATGAAATATATCGAGGAGACCTGAGAAACATATCAAGGAGACCTTTGAAATATGTCAAGGAGACATGCGAAATATGTCAATAATACCTGTGAAATATGTCATGAAAAACTGTGAAATATGTCAAACAGTCCTGTGAAATATGTCGAGCAGACCTGTGAAATATGTCCTGGATACCTATGAAATGTCCTGGATACATACGAAATATGAACAGGAGACTTCTTAAATATGTTCTGGATACTAATGAAATATATCCAGGAGACCTTTGAAATATGCCCTGCATACCTATAAAATTTGTTCAGGATAGCAATGAAATATATCCTGGATACGAATGAATTATGTCCCGAATACCTACGAAATATGTCCTGGATACCTATGACATACGTCCAGGATACCTATAAATATGTCCAGGATACTTATGAAATATGTCCTGGATACCAATGAAATATATCTTGGATACCAGAGAAATATATCCTAGTTACCTATGAAATTTGTCCAGGATACCAGTGAAATACTTCGAGACCTGTGAAATATGTCAAGGATACTTGTGAAATATGTCAAGAATACCTCTGAAATATGTCAGAGTCCGGTGAAATATGTCGAGGATACTTATGAAATATGTCCTGGATACCTATGAAATGTCCTGGATACTTATGAAATATTAACAGGAGACCTATTAAATATGTCCTGATACCAATGATATATGTCCAGGAGACCTATGAAATATGCCCAGCATACCTATAAAATTTGTTCAGGATAGCAATGAAATATATCCTGGATACGAATGAATTATGTCCCGAATGCCTACGAAATATGTCCTGGATGCCTATGACATACGTCCAGGATACCTATAAATATGTCCAGGATACTTATGAAATATGTCCTGGATACCAATAAAATATGTCCTGGATACCTGTGAAATTTGTCCAGGATATATAGGAAATATGTACAGCAAAACTATGAAATATGTCCTCCATAACTATGAAATATGTCATGGAAATCTACGCAATATGACCTGAATACCTACGAAATATGTCCTAGATACCAACGAAATATATCCTGGATATCAATGAAATATATCCTAGATACCAATGAATTATGTCCTAGATACCAATGAAATACGTCTAGGATACCTATAAAATTTGTCGAGGAAACATATGAAATATGTTCCGGATGCCTATGGAATATATCCAAGATACTTGTGAAATATATATAGGATACCTGCGAAATATGTCCAGGATACCTGTGAATTATATGCATGATACCTATCAAATGTCCTGGAGAGAAAGAAATATATCAAGGAGACCTGTGAAATATATCAAGGAGACCTGTGAAATATATAAAGGAGAACTGTGAAATATGTCAAGAGGACCTGCGAAATGTGTCAAGGATTCCTGAGAAATATGTCAAGAGGACCTGCGAAATTTGTCATGCAGACCTGTGAAATATATCGAGTATACAAATGAAATATGTCCTGAATAAGTACGAAATATGTCCTGGATACCTATGACATATGTCTAGGATACCTATCAAATATGTCCAGGATTCCTATGAAATATATCCTGGATACCAATGAAATATGTCCTGGATACCTGTGAAATGTGTCCAGGATACCTATGACATATGTCCAGGATACATCCGAAATATGTCCAGAATACCTGTGAAATATGTCTACGATACCTATAAAATATGTCAGGGATACAAATGAGCTCAGTCCTAAATACCTATAAAATATATCAAGGAGACCTGTGAAAATTATCAAGGAGACCTGTGAAATATATCAGGGAGACCTGTGAAATATGTCCAGGATACCTAAGAAATATGTCCTGGATACAAATGATATATGTTTTGGATACCTGTGAAATGTGTCCAGGATACCTATGAAATGTGTCCAAGATACCTATGAAATATGACCTGGATACCACTGAAATGTGTCCTGGATACCTATGAAATATGTCAATGAGACCAATGAAATCTGTCCTGGATACCAATTAAATATGTTCTCAACACCTACGAAATATGTCCTGGATACCTACGACATATGTTCAGGATATATATTTATAAATATGTCCAGGATACCTATGAAATAAGTTTCCAATACCAAAGAAATATGTCCTGGATACCTGTAAAATGTGTCAGGATACCTATAAAATTTGTCCATGATACTTATGAAATATATTCTGAATACCTATGAAATATGTCCTGGATACCTATGACATATGTAGAGGATACGTGTCAAATGTGTAGTAGATAGCAGTGAGATATGTCCTGGATACCTATGAAATATGTCCTGGATAATATGACATATTTCCAGGATACCTATCAAATATGTCCAGGATACCAATGAAAATGTCCAGGATACTTATATGCCCAGGAGACCTATTAAATATGTCCTGGATATCAATGAAATATGTCCAGGAGACCTATGAAATATGCCCAGCATACCTATTTGT
>JAGDQP010057263.1:543-12778 GCA_022664845.1 Lepisma saccharinum | reverse complement strand
CAGGGCTGTGCTGGAGGGCCTCGCGCGACCCCTTTATTGAATAGATTTGTTCTGAAACTTGTGTTCAATAGTTATAACTTTTCTGTTCCGAGCCCTTTGTAAAAATATTTGAAGCAAACTCCCGCTCAGGATCCCTTAATTATAAGGCAGCGATCTTTACCAACCACTCACTCACAGGAACTGTGCAAAGCAGGAAGTAAAATATCATAAGACCGCCCCCCAAATTTATCCTGCAATCTGCATTTTCTAGCTTGTGATCCGAATGGATTTCGTATGGAACTTCCAAAATGGAAATACTGACTAAAAGCATATTGTTATGTGTTTATGTCGATGTTCCCACGGGATCTGGTTGCATGTATGTCTACTACTCTGTTTCATTGTTTACATTTCATGTATTACAAAAGTAGGTTGAATCCAGTTTTAGTGCATCATAGTAAAAAAAGAGCGTAAAATACTTGCGTCTACCAGCGGGTCACTGGAATTAAAATGGCGGTTTACTAAAGCGGAAGTAGCCCACTCTCGCTTATCCTGAACGATAATTAACAACGAGAAGTGCTCTCGCCTTTTTTTTTACTTAGCCATCGTTGCCTTGCTTGTTTTCGTTCCTCATGAAGCTTAAGGCATTCTTCATCAAACCAAGGTTTGTTTTACTGTTGTTTCTTCTCACCTACACGTTCCTTCGCTGCGCTCTTAATTGTTTCACGAATTGCCTCCCACATCTTACATCAATTTCATTATTAATACCATTATTATTACTCGAGTCGGTTAGCATTTCGAACCTATTTGAGAGTTCGAGTTGGTAATCTGCTTTTATGCTCGGATTATTTAATCGTTTAACTTCAAATTTCAGTTGTTTTGACCCCTTGTTTTCTCTGTTCGCGATGCATAACTTTTCTCTTACTTTTGTGATCACTAATTGATGGTCGGTGTCACCTTCCGCTCCTCTGTACGACCTAACATCCATTGTGTTGGTGTGTTTTCGTCTGTCTACTAATACGTGACCGATCTAGTTAAGAGTTTTGCCGTCCGGAGATACCCATGTGTATTTGTGTATGTCTTTGTGTTCAAAGTACTTGCAGGGTTTTCGAAATCGCGGAAGTTATCAGTCTTTCTCCATTGTTCTTGGCCTTTTCGTGAAGGCTGTATTATGTCTATAAAATATTGTAGGATCTCTCGATCTCGATCTACTTAACTTTTCAATTTGGACCACCAAAAGGTGGATAAAATTTTGTTTCGCAAAATTATTTTCACAGTGTCGAAAGTGGGTTTTGTGAGCAATTGTAGCAAATTTCATGGAAATATCTGGAAAACTTTCGCTTTTACACATCTGTTTCTCAGTTACAAGAATTAATAACGGTAAAGAAAAAGCTATCCCCTGTGCGATTCGCACGCACCGTGAACGGTGCATGGGGGATGTGGAGGTAGCGCTCCACATCTTGACCTACGGTACGAAGTGCGGTGGGGTGGTCAGTCCCACGCTCGACTGACTTTACCTTCCCAAGGTGCCCAGGAGTACTAAGAGCATTCTGGTACTCAGTTTGATAGGAGGCTGAGTGCACCGTAGAGCGCCAGGCATGGGGACGATGGGTGCCTAACTTGTGACTGAAAATGTATCACAAAAATTGAACAGGATATTTTGAAACTGGTTAAATCAAATAGACTCAGATTGCGCGATATAATACTTACAATACAATCTGTCAAAAGTTAAAATTTGTGTTACGTTGAACTTATCACATTGGACGAAATATATTGGAACTTTTAATTTCTAGATTTGCTAATGACAGTTTTATTTTGGTGATGTTAGATTCGTTCAGGTTGGTTTACGTTAAAATAAACGACAATAAATGATCGTATCATAATGTGTCAATACTTATCCTAAGCTGGGTTTGTTCGTAAAACTGCCATAATATATTCATTTCATAATTTGACATGACAAAAAGGACATACATACACATGTGTTTACTTACCACACAATACATACAGACAAAATGAAACACATATACTCAATTTTACATTTTCCTCCTATTTGAACTTGGTTATTCATAGGTGGTCAGATCGTTGGCAAAATGGAGTAGGGGAAACGCGATGGACATTGTAGTTCGAAAGCAAACTAACATGGGTTCAAATCCTGTTCAAGCCAAAGATTCTTTTTACAAAGCAATCGTGAATAATCTAATCATCTCTTCTCATACAAAACGGAGAATATTTCCGACTGTGGAGTGGAGCAACTAAGTCACTATAGCGAGGAAGACCATTTGCGAATGTTGATTGGGAAAGTTCAAATCAAGTCTCAGGGGGTTACGAGGAAAGTAAACAACACGTCATTGATCAGAAATACGCACTTTTCATGTTATTATTCTTAGAAAGAAACACCATAACATGTTAAGCAAGCGTTAGGTACAGCCAGCTGTGGAGTATCGCTAGAGTACGGGACTTCTAATTTGAAAACCGGCGTTCGATTCCCCACCAGCCAGTTTCTTTTTCGCATACACTGAAGTATTCAAACAGATTTATCTCCGGGTTATGGAGAGCCTACGAAGTCAGAATCCTAGTAAACAGTGCGTGTGCTGTTTAGCATAATGATAATGTAATTTTCATGTTTTTCATTGGTCTCTTCCTCTCTTTGTTGCTGTATTCTTATCGTATATTTGCTGCGTCTTTCTCTTCTTCTTCTCTCTATCTATTTATCTCTATTTTTCTCTTACTTTACACACACTCTCTCCTTTTGTGCGTCTTCCAGAGCCAATTTCGGGCCACTTTCGATGACCCGGTGATACGGCCTGACCCAAACATAAGTGACCCGGTAACCCGATTGACCCGGTCTGGAAACCCTATTTAACTGGGAATTTCGGTGTCGTATTTTTCTTGTTCTCGGGGTCACATCTCCGGTCCTGGTCACCCCTTAAAGAAACATTGTTCAAACGGAATGAAATAATTAAAATCTCTCCTTCATCCTACGGGTTATCAAGTATAAATCTAATCAATAGGTCAGCATGGCCTACAGTATCTACTGTTTTTTTACAATCAGTGATTCCGCTAGACCCCGTAGGGGATGTCAGCCCAAATCCTCGAGACTACCCCCAACTTTAACATATTGCGGACAAACGTTGATAGAAACTGTGCAAAACTCTACGTCCGCCCTCCCAATTTTGACTTTACGCCCCAATCTGAAAATCCTGGCAGCATCCGTGATTACAAAGTATTCCAAACCAGTATGTTTAATAAACCCCACCGAATTTGCAGACTAACCCCGCGCAAACAAACAATGTGTGTCACACATTTGACATTATCCTAGATGTGTATCAAAGCTCTGGAGTTTCACTGGAAATCATAAGTATTTATTCTGACCACCAAGTTTGGTCTCCATTTTGAAAGTGATTTAATGAATTTTTGAAGCACCCTTTATATATTCGAATAACCCTGCAAAAATATAAAATCACTTCTCTCTTGCTGTTAGATTTGATTTGTGGGAACTGAACTTTATTCTGTGGGAACTGAACTTAATATTTTTTACTACGTTTAAATTCCATATTTTTTATCTGTACTTCTTCTTCTTCTATTTCCCCTTCTCTCTTTCTCTCTCTCTCATTTCAATGTTTGATTGTATGTTTAAATTTCTCCCTTGATCAACTTATGCATATTGATTCGTCTCGCTTTCATTTTATCGATACTAATACATGTGTATTAAAAAGAAAAACGTGTTCATGATGTTCGCTGATTTTAGTATGGGCGAGACGAAGGAAGGAGAAAGAGGTGGTCTGTTTACTAGAAACGATTATGGGATAAGAAGGTGCCATTTGGGTTTCCTAGCTGGACGGCGTTCGCTGTCGCAATATTTTTGATGCGAAGTGTACCATCCCGGTATATGCCTGGCGTGACTGAGGAAAACGCTGGGAAAACCTAAGTCAGGACAGTCAGCCGCTGGTACCGAACCGAGGTCCTCCCGAATACGAAACCAACGTTCTACCAAATAAGGTACGGTGCTCGGAAGAAAGCATACTCGTTTCGATGTTTATCACATGCACGGACACACAATATCATAGGCACGCCCGTAAAAAATAACGTAAATAACAACATAATATCAGAAATTATCAAGCATAAATATCGTGCATCGTGCCCTATTTTTAAGAACTGATCGAAACAGACCTTTTCTCTTGTCTTTCATGCATAACGTTAGTGTTCTATGGAATTCATTAAGAAAGACAAAAGAAAGAAACTATGGATTTTTAAATTCATTTTCGTTTCTCCATATTCGGTAAGGATCTTTTCTATTGGAGAATTTGAATTAAACTTTTCAGTACCCTTCAACTAGTGGCCCACCTAAAATAAAAATTTTGTTAGGTTTCCTATTTTATTGTTTGAAATGGGACTCTCTTAAGTTTTTCATTATTTGCTACATACTACAAGAAATCATAAATATATTTTTCAGAACCCAGGACATGTGATAATGTTTTCTGTTAAAGAAAAGAAAATTCCAACCCTTGCTCGCTCACTCACACTCTCTCAGAATCACACACCGCCGACTCAACGTTAATTGGGTGGCCTATCTTGTAGGCTTAGAGAAAAATCGTGTATAACAAAGTGATGTGAACATAATTTTGGCCATGATAGTACAATCGTGTGAAATTTCAAAACTCCTCAACCTTTTGCACCCAAGAAGTACCTAATGACTGAACTGTATGGGGATGTCATGTAATATCCGGACGGAGAGCGGATAATTTTCGGATGTCGGCTAATATCCGGATAACGGGTAATATTCGGATGACGGATTAAATTCGGATGGTTAAATGGATACCGGATAATTTGTCATCCGGTTGTCCGGTAATTCTGGCCATCTCAAGAGCTCCACTGAGGCGTTGCCTCAGCTTAGTTGGTACTTGGTAGAGCTTTGGCTTAGCAAAAGGAAAATGGTGGGAACGAACCCAGTGGCTGCCTATCATAACGGAGGTTTACCAGAGTTTTCCGTAGTCACTTCAGGCAAGTGCCGCGATAGTACCTACAAAACTAAGTCCTGGACGCAGATGTGAAATCGTGAGAGATTGGGGGATTTCCCTTACCAACAATCTGCCTAGTATTTTTTCCACCAACTAAAAGCTTCCCGGGGCCAGGGCGGAAGATTATATAAAAATGTGGGAATAAGACATCATACCAAATAATTAGATGTACTGGGTACAAGTTCGATTGTGATTTGCTAAACTGATACGACTTGCATTTCTGGAGATGTCATTTGTGACGATTCTGTGCCCTCTTTCCATGTCTCTAATTCAGAAAAGAACTATCCAGTTTCGAAATTTCTTGACAAAGAACTTTCTTCTTATTTTGAGGTCCGCTCCTCTCTCTCTCTCTCTCCCTCTCCCCCCTCTCTCTCTAAATTATATATACTAGAGTCTTGATAATCCGAGTTGGATGGGACTGAGGCTACCTCGGATTATATAAAACTCTATTTTAACGGATATGGAGACAAAAAAACGAGTGGCGTGGCTCAGTGATAGAGCGTTGTCTTAGAATTTGGGAGGTGGTAGGTTCAATCCCAAGCCCGACCATTCTGACTGAGGTTTTTCTTGAGTTTTTCTCAGTCACACCAGGCAAATACCGGGATGGTACCTTCCACTCAGGCCATGGACGACACCTTCCCGCATACTTTTCCTCCCCTATCTCGACCTGAGCCTGAGATGCCTAAAAGTCCATAAACAAGTTTAATTAAACGCTATTACACTTCATGAGAAAGGCCCTTTACTATCTTGTGCCTGACAGGCTGAATTGGATTATTGACAATCAAATGTGTATATTTAGACTTGAATTTTAAATATATAAGGGTTATTGTTTCAATCTGGCCTAAATCTTATTAACAAAAATACATCTCCATCATTCATTTTCATTTAATCAATGTTTTCTTCTTCAAAAACGAAAATGTCCGATAAGTTTCCGTGCTATCGACCACTACGCTTTCTTTCCCCAAATATTGCGTGCTGCGCAACGTTCAATTTGGGAGTAGTTTCACACGCTTGTCACCACGTGATGCTAGGGGCTTGCACAAGCCATGAGTATACAGGTGCAATTGATTAAAAAACAACTGAACATCACGTTCCGTACCAGGGCCGGACCAAGGACCGGGCAACCCGTGCGACTGCCTGGGGCGTCGCCATCAGCGGGGGCGCCAAAAAGAGCCTAAAACATTAAATTTTAGAACTTGTTTTCTAGTGATTATTTGCTTTATATTTCTGTAAACTGGCGTCTGTTGCATCATCATCATCTTTTTCCACCATGAAAAAAGCTAATTTCATAGCACTAGGGCACATGTTCTATAGTTAGCCCAGGGTGGGGTGAACTTCGCGTAGACCAAAGATATTACAGTACTAGATATCGTGTGTCCATATAAAATCATTATTTATGGGAGACTCTGGGCAGAGTCCACTATGTATGACTAATGCAGACAACGCCACGAGTGACATTGTAACTGGCAGTCGTCGCAAGAGTAACTGTCCCCTCTCCTCACGATGCACTGACCTTTGCCACCTCTAGAAACAAAACATGGACTCGTCCTAATGTCGACGGTAATGCAGGAGAAATAATTATATCAAGCACAGAGCACACTGTGCTATTCGTATAGAGGAGGGGAGGGAGAGGTACTGCTCAAGCTACATCCAACAGAATGAATTCTTTGGGGTGGCAAATTAATCGAGACGGGGCAGGTAGAAGAAAAAGTGGAGGGGAAAAGCACTTTATCGTAGAAACGAGAGCGCGGCAACTGTCTGTTGAAAGAAGTTGTTGTTACGATGTACAGTTCTTGCCAAATCATTCATTTCGACAGTCTTTGTGTCCACTCTACAAAAACAGAGGAGGGGGTTAAAAACTGCACTTCGAAAAGACAAAAAATCAGCTAGTTCGTGTAGACCTACACCACTACTTTTGAATCCTCCCTCCCGCCAACACGTAGTTTCCATTGTTACTAACAACAATCCCCCTCTCTCTTCCACCCACCTGCACCCTGAACGAATGACTCGTTACTACAAGAGTCAGTAATTAAGCCCATGCTACCCAAGTATATCAGAGGTGCGATGTGAGTTCGTGTGTACTGTGTTGTTTCGTTTCAGAATATAAGTAAAGAAGGGAACATTTTTAAAATGTCAGAGAAAAAATATTCGAGAGAAAGGAAACTGCAAAAAATCCACGAGGAAGAAAAACAAGCAGCAGCTCTGAAAAAGTTTATTAAGCATAATACTGCTGCAAGTTCATCCACAGCAATGCCTAGAAGATTGTTGACGAAAATTCGTTTGGCACGGAACTAGAAATTTCAACGAAGTCATCTGGAACATCAGTGATTAAGGTAAATAAATGTCAATTTGTATCTGAACAATTTAGAGTTGTTATTTAAACTGATTTAGATATAAATTTAAAATGTCGATATACTGTATTATTTGGGAGAATGATACAAGTGGACCAGTGATTTCTACTATCTGTGGGGACGGGGGAAATTTCACCTCGCAAATCTTATTTTATACCTTCAACATCAGATGTGTGTTGCCAATCTGTTCTATCTTTATTATCAAATGACATATACATTTTCAAAATTAGGTTTCCAGCTTAGGCGATCGTTCGTCAAGTGGACCTGTACCTTGTTAATAGTTTTTGCTTTTTTTTTTTTTTTTTTGAATAGCAAAGGCCTCAATCCCATTTTTAGGATCAGAAGTAACAGTATTTAACTATTGCTAAAACAGAAAACTTTAACTAGACTGAAGTCAGAAATCTTATGGAACGATCGGATAAATTGTACCTTTCTCCAGACACAAGTTGAGGAAATGACATTCTCGTAAGTAAGTAGGCCTACAGCACAAACCCTAACTTTCAAAGATTTATATCTCATCTGTTAATAATGATAGAATAAAGTGGCAACTCACACACAGTGTTCAAAGTCAAAATTAAGATTTGCAAGCAAGAAAACTAAAAAAAAAAAAAAAATACTGTAGAAGTCACAGGTCCACTCCACTTGTACAATTCACCCTTTAATTTTTTTTATCTCATTTGTTAATAAAGATAGAACAAAGTGGCAACACACATGTAATTTTGAGTCGTTCCTAAAGACCAACTGAAATTTAGCGTGATATAATTATTAGGTAATTTCAATTTTCTCCGTATGGCGCGCGAGGAAAAGTAAAACAATTAGCTGATGCGTGTTTTGAAAATTTTAATTGTTTCATAACTTCAAGACATATAACAAACCATAGTAAAATTAGTAAATTAAAATTGCATGCAAGGACAATGAGTCTGATTCTACTTGAAATTATTTTGTTTCGTTTATTTTGCCGTTCATTGTGCCAATTTATTAGTTGTAAACTTGTTACATAATTTAATACACTCGCTTTATGTTTAGATAAAGATATGTGTTGACATGCAAATGGCCTTAACAGATGAACACCATTGTGATATGGTGGGGGGACTGTTGGTCTTACTCTCTCTACTGCCAGATGAAAATTCTGAAAGCCCCCTTGATGTACTAAAATACTTGACAATTAAACACTTGACTCGAAATTTCCCTAATGTGTCAATTGCACACAGAATTGCCCTCAGTCTTCCTTTCAGCGTGGCTTCAGGCGAAAGAAGCTCAAAATTAAAATTAATAAAAAACATTTGAGATCTAACATGTGCCAGGACCGCCCTGTGGGACTCGCAATGATGTCGATTGAGTTCGATATTCTCCAAGACATGGATACCATTGTTAGAGACTTTGCAGACAAAAAAGTTCGGAAGGTTCTGCTGTAATCTTGTTACTACCTAGGTATCTGTAATGTTCAATAAATGTTGTTCGATATTGTTTTTGTTTATACATACCGGTACATAAAAAATAATGTAATGGATATCAGATGTATATATTTTTTCAGTCCTACATATTCTTATATCATGTATTGGAGAAACAGATTTGAGTATTAAGTTTGCTTCTTGAAAAATGGCTTTAAATGTTAAAAATCACTGTGATAAAATTAAATAAAGGCAAGGAGTAGGGTAGGGGGCCGCCAAAAAGTCACTTTGCTCGGGTGAAAATTTATCCTTGGTCTGTCCCTGTTCCATACAATACCATATTTAAAATATGCCAATCTTCCTCCTCTGTTCCTTTGCTAGATCTTCATCCATACTTTGCTTCGACACACCCAGACATATTCCAACCAATAAGACGTAAGTATATCCCAATTCACCAGGCAAGATTAATCGAAAACCGGCGTCAAGTTGACTCAGCTTAATTGTATTGGGCCAGTCAATCCGTCTACCGTATTTACATCCATGATAACATCAAAAAGAACTTCCGCCATCTGACGGGTAACGTTGACTTGTATATACGTACTATACGTATTTACTTTGTGCTTGTATGGTGAAAAACTTTGTAAGCGTCAAAAATTTTTACTGTGTAAGCATCAGATTGCAGAATGAATTCTTTTTTATTTGGCCAGCTTCTCAAGCACGTGTTCACCGCGTGCATCGCTTGAGATTTGGCTGAGTAGCGAAGTGAAATAGGGTAAATTTACCCGTTTTGTCACTTCTAGATCAGTGTCGTTTTGAAACTTGAATTGCAGATCATTTCCGGATTTATTTTTCTGTTTATGCAAACTGTAAACTCTTAGGGCTGATTTTCATGAAACCTTGCGTTGCTTGCGATTTGGGTGAATATCCAATTGAAATACGTGTTTTATTGCGAGTTTTGTTGTAAGAAAAGTGTAACATGTGTTTTAATTCACCCAAATCACAAGCTACGCAAGCTTTCATGAAAATCAGCCCTTAAAACCTTTCCGAAATTAATTGTACAGTGAAACAATAAAAATACAGAACATGCATTTGTTTATTATTGCTTTCTCCAAAAAAGCAAAATTACCTATTGTTGGCTACCAGTACTTGCGCCCCTACATCCCCAGTTATTGGTACAGCTGAGACCAGTAGTTGACCCCACTGCCAAATATTTGTTCCTGTGAAGCCACGTCCTACGCGAAAATACTAATTACGGTATTTTTGTGTCTAAAGGTTAGAATGTCTATGTTAGAAATCTGATTTTTTTAAATATATATATATATTATTTGCCTCCATACCAATTAAATCGGCACTGTGGGAAAATGACATACTAGTCATCGCCCCCTTCGCATAGTGCCAATAACGTAAGAATAATTTACATAATGATACATCCTAAGGGATCCATAACTTCCTTCCTTCTAGTTGTTAAAGAAAGAAAACACTACAATAAAATTACATTATAGCATTAAATAAGTAGAGAGAAACGAAAGAATATTCCTTATCTTATCTGCTTAGATTTTGATAGGCTAAATTTTGTTACTTATGCCTTCTTGAAATTATCGCTTAACCACAACCAATAACAAAGATCATGTGTTTCATGCAACAATATGAGTTTTGCCAAATTATTTTCTACCTTGAGAAGTCCAAAAAGCTAGGTAGTGCCAATATGGAATATCTTAGTTTTATTTATTTAATGCATATCGTTATGATCCTTTTGTTGGGTCATATAATAAAGGTAGGTAGAGCAGGATCGTGTTGTACTCAATACGAATAAATGATACTAGGTTCGTGTTTATCCGACACCTTTTATTACAAAGTCTCCAATATAGATATAAAAGTTTCCGCAATAAGTAATATAATACAAGTTCCACTATAAGTAATATACAATATGAGTATCCACAAGTCCGAATTATAAGTATTACTAGTTGTTTCGGACTTGAGTTCTTTGTCGCTATTTTACTAAGTAAGTCACTTCTCCTAATGTGTTCTATCCTTGATAGACCCCGTACCAGGTCTCAGGTATTATGGTAGTTTACTGCTAGGTGTAGACCCCGTACCGGGTCTCAGGATTTAGAAGGGAGAAGTGACCACTTGATTGTGATGCCGATTCTGTTTATCGGTCCTTTTTATAAGGCCTTCTTCTTCCTCTGGAGGTGTGACCTAATGTTTCTTTATTCCACCGCCAGAGGTTTGTTGTTGTCTTCTGTTAGTGTTGACATAAACACTTTCTTGTGTTTATGTCACACTCACCTATTGACCTACTTGCTGTCCCATTACGATATTTAGCAATAGTACAGTAATTCAACAACGACAAGAAGGGTTGCGAACTTGCAAAACTTTAAAAAAAAGTATTGAGACTCTATAAATCACCCTCGAACTTTGAAGTGTTGCCAACCTGAAATAAATGATTGATTCAGCATTTTAGGTGTAATAATCTAGTTTTCCTATTGTCTGTTATAGTGTTATATACACCATATTTATAGGTATTTCCAAAGCTCAACTAGGTCACAGGTAATGCTAGATTGCATATAGGATAGGATACGAACTGACCAGGGAGTATTGGACTTCATGTAACGCAACCAGATGTGAATTTGGTCAGTGGTAATGTCAGGTAAGATATAAAATGCAAAAGGAGTATTGTAGTCGACCACCCCCTTGGGTATATACCACCTATAATATACTCGTGCGATGTTGAGTTGTGTAACACGTAGGCTGAAATACTATTTTAATACTTCATTTAAACAAAGTCCCCCCCTCAGAAGACCAGAATCACCGCCAGAGTGGGAAATGACGTCATTTGAAATAAAATAATCTGATTTGTTAATGAAGCCAATAAATCGTGGAGAGAACTGAATTGTGACTTAGGCGATTCGGGTGCAGGAAACAAATACAATGGCTAGCTTGACTGTACATTTGCAGAGGTGGCCCTCGAGTTTGTGCTGGCAAGTCTTGAAGAATGGAGACCATTTTTCAGTATAATTTGTGACAAATGCTTTCACGATATTCTTTTGGCCCGGACCATGAGTGTATAGTTAAGCAGGGAAATGATTACGGATGGTGGACGTATTAATAACACCCTTTGTGTGTGAACAAATATACAGGATATTTACTGAATCCGACACTGATTCTATCGATGTGCTAAATAAATTTCTCACTACGTATGAGATGATGATGAGAGACTCCGAATCTAGAGACAAAATACGTACAATCTTGTGGATTAAAGACACTTTAAATCCATGGACTTGTAGTAACCAAGATTTTCACTTGTTCTAAGTCCAAATTTACACTAAGATTTTGGGTATAGAAAGAAAACAAGCAACTGTATAGAAACAAGGAAATTTTATTCTAATCAGTAAAACATATATGCAGACTAGTACATTTCCAAGTAAAACAAAAATGTTGTGATTACAGAGTTAATACAAACTTTTGAACAGTTTTTCATTTTGGTAAACGTTTAGCA
>JAGDQP010057262.1:348-12067 GCA_022664845.1 Lepisma saccharinum | reverse complement strand
TCTATGGCTTATGGAACTCGCAAGTTCATCGCCGCAGTAACTAATGTGTCAACCATGAAGCAATTTAAGAAAAGAATACAGTAAAATATTTTGATGTATCTTTAGTTTCATGCAACTATGATCTTTATTTTCCCATGGAATTATGATATATATATACAAAATGGAGTACCTGGAAATTTGAGTAGTGACCTGGAAAAGTCAGGGAATTTGATCTTGGCAAATGAGTGGGAATCCTGCTGGGAAGAGTAATTTCTATCTGGAAATCCCTTTGTTACTGCTTGCGAGACACGCACACAATAGATGCTGGACGTAAGTTTGACTAAAATCTTACGTAAATATATATATCTGGCATAAAGCTGTCATTTCAGACAAATAAGGCACTTCTGATAAGAGGCTGTTACCAATACCATCCTAGGGTAAAAGATTTTGCTATCTGGCAACTTGAAATCAAATAAGTCTTCTAATTATGCAACATGCTTTGCTGTTAGTTTTCATTATTGTGTTTTAACTTACTGGTACGAGGGGATGTCATACATTCTCAGTGGAATCGAAAGGTTAGGGGCACCTGTTTATTAGATCTCGGAACCTGTTGAACAAGGTTTTAGCACTTGTCACGTAAGGAAATATTCTTCATATTTCATGAGGTTTAATTGTAGCTATGCGAAATGCATAATAAGAGCGAGTAAAATACGTTGAGAAATATATATATATATATATACAAAAAAAAATCAACACTTTTTAATAATTTAGGTACCGTTACAACTTGACAGATGTTTAGATAGTTGCTTGAAGTATCGAGTTATTGAAGTGCTACCGGTATTTCTTTTACCATTGACTCATAGTGGTAATATAGGCCTAGTCATAATGTAGCTATAGCCACAAAGAAGAGTAGGAAATATTGTTTATTACAGAATGCCACAGAATACTGGCAAACTTGGATCACCCTAACTCTTCAGTTAAATCGACCTTTCATCAACACACACACACTTGGTTTCTGACTTACAAACAAACCAGTAGACAATGCATTACTTTATTAAATAGATTACGATCTCAACATGTAACAACCAAAGCACACCTCCACAAAATTAAACTCTTGACACTCCTTTTTGTGACTTCTATAATTACTGAAGACATCAATCATCTCCTTTTTCAATGCCCACTATATACAGAAGGTCGCAAACAGCTAATAAATACATTATGCAAAATTTATCAAACTACTTTGTATAGAATTTTTATTACACAACCGTCTCCTAAAATTGGATACATATTATTTAATTTTCTTAAGAAAAACAAAATTCAATTATAATCAAAATCAATATGTTACTTTCAACTTCATTTTATCAGAACTTTTTAACTACCAATTGAACTCATCTGAACCCTTAAGATTTAATAAATGATGTTAAGATTTTAACAAATCTCTTGATTCAACTAATGAAACTATCACATAACAAATTTACTTCCAAATGAATAGCAATACTCGTATCAAGCTTAAAAACACAAATCATTCCCTTAAATGTAGTCTTCTGTACACAACAAACCCCTTATTCATCAGCAGCCCAAACTCAGACTCCTTTAACTTCAAAAATTTTCATTTATTTTTGCTTTCCTTCTGAAACTCTCTAAAATCAAATATATTATAAATGTAAAATGTTCTTCTAGTTTTTCAAATCATATTTATCATAGAAACAAGTATTTATTTAACCTTCTTTAATTTATCCCACAAAACGTACTTCATCTATAATAAACAAGGGAAATCCGGGCAAATTGGAGCAAAGGCAAAAAGAGCAAGACCATAAAGGCATAAAAGCACCTAACAAAAGACAAATGAAGAAGATAAGTGATCCCGAAGAGAACTTTATTGGCAAGAATGAGAATATACCTATTCTCAGATGCCATGTAAATAGGAAAGAAAGTAAGTCACGCTCAGGAACATTGTTGTTCTTGGTATCCTATGAGACGACAGTAGAAGCAAAAGAATTGCAAGTGCATTTTAAAAGTGATAACTATGACCTACATTGGCATTTTTAATATAGATATTAGATATTGCAACAAAAGAGTTATAGAATCGACGACGTGATGGAAGAGCTAATGCGAATATGTAACCGGTTTAGTTGAAAAAATCAGTTTCCAGTCTGAAAAATATGCTTATTTAAAATATACAACGTAGTCTATATTCTGTTCTTATGGTAGTGCTTAAAAAAAAAATGCTGCAAGCAATGTGGATTGATTAAAATCTCTCAATACCTCTCAATAAAATACCTCTCTTTACTCTTCCTTAAAAAAAAAAAAAAAAAGTACAGTATTTGAGCATTCTGTGGTTTGAATCGTATGTAAGTTGAATTTCACTTTTTAGTCCTTATGGGATGATACGCCGTTAGTGATGGGTCAAGAATTTTAACAAACTGTCGATTGGTTCATTTCGTTTCACATGTGAAATTTTAGGAGTGGACGTAGCAACTCAATTCACATTATAAAGTGGCAACTTGTTTAACAAATTCGTAAACATTTCCTACTTATTACGCAAAAATTATTATTTGTATCAAACAATTCATGCATAATAACAATGTATGCAGCTGTGTGTATACTGAAGAATGGAAATGCAAAGATGCGTATCCATTATTGATTTGACTGTTAAAGATCTCTCATTGGCTCAGGCCAGGTAGATGATTATGGGAGAATCGGTGGAATGAAGAAACTGGGAGAGAACCCCGAGAAAAATCACGCACACGATGTTTGCTCACCACAAAACACACTTGGTACATGCAGATATCGAACCGGGGACTCGGTGCACAAGAGCCGGATACTCTGCACTGAGCCACCGCGGGAACCTTCCTTGGTAAAATGTACCATCAGTCAGTTAGATCATATCTTCCTTCCTTTTCAAAATGAATACAAGTTGTACTTTAATTGCCTTTTTTACATGGCTGTCTTCCTTAGGGAAGTGTAAGGTTCACTACGTATTTGTAAATTTTACAGGTTAAGATATTTGATAAAGAAAACGAACTTAGAAGCTGTTTCAGCACCACAAATTATTTAAATAAAACAAAAAAGACGATTTAAATTAAAAAAAAATAATTTAAATAAAAAGTCAACAAAAATCGTTTTTTTTTTTCAACCCTGGCGGCAAGTATTATTTGATCATACGTGTGGGTCTTCATTTTGCTCTGTGTGTATTGCTCTCCATTATATAACTAACTTTGTCCGTCTGTCATCAATCCCCGCTATTGTGTCCTATTTCAGCTCAACTTGAGACAAATATGCTTAAATTCCATAAATTTTAAACAAAATCATATCTTTTGGTGAGTTTTGAAACTATAGCCTGGACACTAGTTTGAAATCTTCGTGTTCTACGAATATAATTCGTACTTTAAATTAAATATATATGCTGTGCTTTGTACACTTGTATAAGTAATTAGCAACGTTAAGAGCTAGTGTAAAAGATAGTCAGTCCATTTCATTTTTGAACTAGTGTTCATATTCGTCTCAGCAGTGGGAGGAATCGTCTGCGAAATTGAAAGGGATAGTGATTTACCTTGGAGTTGGAAAGACTAACATTGCGAGGTTGCCAGACGTAAGACCTTCCGGTCATGTATATTCTGGGGAACGCGTGCTTCAAAATAACTCAGGAGCCTGTTAAGGACTTCCAAATAAATGTGGCAAGAAAGAATTGCACTTTTTTTTCCTGTGATATTACACATGTGGTTAGTGGTGCGTGAGGTCTGCTTCACATGTTGAGTTGTTGGATACAATGTAAATAACCGCCTTTGAGGGCAATTTTCACTTACACTTTCTGCTGTTGCTCACTTTCGATTAAAAGTTGCTTGTTTATTTCTTGAAAGCCATGGGAAGTGGTTAATTTTGTGGTATCAATGTTCAGTGATTAATTGATCGTTACTTTAAGGTATACTTTACACACAATTCGTAAATTTAATACTATGATGTAGGATTGGTTATGCAATACCTACAATGAATCTATTATCGATTACCAAACCAATAACGATCAAGGCCAAGTAATAATAGCTTTTGTGTTCATATCTGTTAATTTATTCCATTCTGTGCATGTGTAGCCTCTCTGTTTATGTCGACTATTTTAGAATTTATTTATGGCATTTAGGCATCAATGGCTCAGGCCGTCCGATTGTAGATTGAACTCCCGTGTCGCTGCTAGAGGATGCTTCGTGAATTTATAAGCAAAAATAAGTGATGTGCTTTTAACAAATTACGAAGGCCAGGATGCGATCGTTAAGAGGGCTCCTCGCACCAGTCCCCCCCCCCTTAGATTTTTAAATATTTAAGTACTATCAAAAATATAAATTCATAGCTCACTAGAGCTTACAAATTACTATGAAATGCAATGGACAGCGATCTCGAAATCTTGTCGATTGATGAGTGCTCAGTTCAATTAAATAATGACGTCATAATCTTTGAAAACTTATCACTCGTCAATGGACACGATCTCGAGATCGCTGTCTATTGCATTCCATAGTAATTCGTAAGTTCTAGTGCGCTATGAATTTACATTTTTGATAATACTCTTACAATATTTTGAGAAATGTTAAACATGGAAGAGTTGGAGCGAGGGGCTCTCATAAGAGCGATCTCCTCACTTTACTGAAGATTATTAGTTTCTCGTGTGGTTTTGCTCGTTGTCTTGTGATCAAGGGGGTTCAGAGTTCGATTTCAGTTGGGGGATACTGAAGGAAGTTAATTTGAATTTTTTTTAGGGGCTTTAAGGAACTGGTTCAGGCTAGAGACCTCGGCCCAAGCCCAATCCAGCCCGAATGTACGTAGACCCGGGTCCGAAAGGCTTTAGAAGTTTTTGGCTCGGCCCGGCCCGATAAGTTTTAAAAATTTTGGCCACAACCCCTAGTATATTTGTATGTGATATAATAATAATCATAATAATATATATTGCATACAGACCTATGTGAGTGTTTGAACAATGTAATGCGCTTAGATTTGCTAGTCATTTTAATTTCATTCTACAGGATTTATTTCTAACACAAAGGATCAAAATAATCCTTTCGCTTTGAACAGTATTATTACTTGTAGTCGCAGGTTTCTTAAATCCAGCAAAGGAGTAGCTACTCTAAGTATAACCAGAGAGAAGGGAATTAACTTTTATTTACAAAACAAATTATCAGAAATTTGACCTCACCCGCAAGACCTACATTTGCACGGTATTTAACACCGTGTTAGACTTCATCCACCATTTCTTCCTGCGGGTCGCTGAAGTGGAGAAAAGAACAAAAAGTGCGTTTTCCTTTCATTTTTATATCAAGACGACCACTGACTGTTCACCCCCTGGGACCCAGTGATTGTATTGGCCATATTCTGGTATTGACACGGACCATCAGAGGAAGCTTCAATACGCATATTGTCTTTTGTTATTTATTGAGGGAAGGGCATGCAGTCACTCGTGTGACTGTCGACTGGGGTCAACGCCCTGGTGAACAACTAATCCACTGTAGCGAAAGTGGAGCCGCTAAGAACACCAACTGTAAATATTGCATTGTTGTAATACATTTCACTCCATATGCGTGCACACAGACTTGAACGTTGAGCTTTATTCCAAGTATCGTTTAACGAGTGTATAATTATTGAACTGCTTTAAAGAAGTGCAATTAATCGGCCCGAGCCTGGTCTGACGTCAATAGAAAGCAGTGTCGGCCCGCCCAGGTCTCTAGTTCATGCTGTATTAATTATGATGGGAGAATTGGTTGAGGGAAGAAACTAGAGATAGAGAACCCAGAAAAAAATACGCACATGAGCTGGGATCGAACCGAGGTGAGCGTTCTACCACTGAGCTACTGCCGCCCACACTAAAGTTGAGTGCTTCCGTACCCACTTTAGAAGACCCATTTTGTGCTTCAACGTTCTACTCGCGTAAATGAGAGAAGCGCAAACAGAGCGTTCTCTAAAACAATGAAACCAATTGAGTTCCTTTATGCAGCTACGTTGACGTAAATCTGCTGTCGCGTACTCTCGATCGTGCGTTTGTATTTTAGGGAACGCAAGAAGCAATGTTTGTAAAACATTGATAATATACTTTTCAGCTGAATAAAGTTATGTGACTGAAGAATAATATGGAAGATAGTGTTGCAAGGCGTGTCAGTCCAGTTGCTCAAAAACTTTCTACCGCATGCTTAAAACGCTCTGGCAACACCGTCTTCCATATGATTATTGTTTTCTTTGCCCAGCTACTTCTGCGAGAATCATGTGGTGCAGCCTTCTTGTGCGTGCGTAAAGCGCAAATCCAGTCTTTTAGGACGTCGTCTTGGTTGGTTTAAACCAGTTTTTTTTTTCTTCATAAAAAAGAAAGTTTTAAACAAAAAGATAAAAGCAAAATTGCCACAAATAGTGTGAAGTTCCACATATTAAACCATCTGCGTTAATTTTATATCGCCTAATTTTCGCCTTGTAATCCGGGGTAGGGTTCTATTCACGATGGGCCCACAGAATTAGTTATCTTAAGTGCAAACCGAGTAGTGTTTCGGTTGTCGCTGTAAGCAGTAGTTCTTGTCCATAACTTTGCTGCTACATAAGGACGTTAAGCCTAAAGGAACGAAACGAAACCAAATTGTATCTTTGTTTGCCTGAATGTCTTTTGTTTCATAGAGAAGCCAAAGTTAACTTTAGTTAAATATATTGATAGAAGTTGGCAAAATTTATCGACTTCATCCAGTGGCGTACATTATTATTATTATGCAATTGCAGTGAAAGCATTATGAATATTCTTTTGTTGTAATAATGTTTAGTATCGATAAAATGCACCGAAATTTCGTACAAGATTTTTTCTTATAGAAGCCCCAAGAAACGAATTTATTGAAATCAAAAGTATTTTCTGTATGTTTATATATGGATGGTTCAGATCCAGAGTGAACTCAAATCGTAATACCTTTATTCACTTCTTTTATTGATATACAATTTAAGTCTATGTATTTCTGACTTAGTAAACTAGCTTCGACTGAATTAGATCTGTACTCCGTAGCCTTTTGAAATTGTCCATTATTTTAATAATGTGTATAACTCGAGAAGTAAATGTTCGTGATCAAAACTGGCTTTATATTGCCCAGGATAGAATCCAGTGGTACACGTTTGTTACTGCGGGGATGAACTTGCGAGTTCCGTAAGCCATAGAGTGAGTTAGTATAACTGTACAGTGATTTCACTTGTGAAGTTGTGTATCTTCTTGTTCTTCCGAAGTGACCCTTAATAATAATTATAATCACAAGTATACACGATCTGTACATCGTATTTCTATCAGTTGTCCTCCGTGGATGAGTTTAACCGCATTTGTAATCAAGGGTTCCCGGATTAGAGTCTAAGTGGAGGATAATTTATCTCAGGTGCAAACCGAGTAGTGATTCCAGATTCCACGTTAAGTTGTAGCTGTAGGTCCCGTCCTTCATAACTCCGCTGCTGCATAAGGACATTAAGGAGAATTAAATGAATAAAGCAAAGTATTTAAGCCAAATCTGTTTTTTAAGTTTCTTTTTGTTTTTATTTTATTTTTTTTTTTTTTTAAAAAAACATGGTTTTTGCCGTCCCTGACTTGAAGGCAATGGCGAACCACTATTGGGTCACATTGTGCAGGAACATTCGTACCATAAATCTGCTTCGAGAAGAACACAGTTCGTAATCATATAAAGCAAGCATAGTTTCGGATGTTAAAAGTTTTATTTGCTGTCCTCCCCCTCCCCAAATAATGTGGTTACGTCCTTGCAAGGATTATTATATTTATTTCAGATTCAGTCTTCTACGTACGCGCGTATAAGTAGTGATGTCATTCGGTGAATTGGTGCATAATCGTGGGGGAACAGATCCCCTTTTAGGAGCTTCGGCTTTAATTTCCTCACATATCGTGGAGTTGAGCTGCGTAATACTCATCGATAACTATTCGGCCTTGTGAAGATGATTCAACAGCAAGACAGGGTAGGCTGTTTATCTCATAAAATGGGTGACATGATCTGCCACTCGCATTTGCATTGGGTTGTTCGTAGAGGGAAGTTAGCGTTCACTTGCAATCATTTCTGATGAGTTTGATTGGAAATGTGTTAAGTCCGTGATGCATGTACGTAAGCCCACAAACCTGCCCCGGAAACTGCAAGTTCAACGTGATAAACCTTCCGATTCCTCACAAAGCGAGGACACTGCTAAACGGGGAACAATATTGCAAACAATTCAGTACCATGACATGAGGATGGTATCCAAACTGATACATACATGTTCAGTTAAAATCCAAGAAGTAATTACAGCAACGCTCTCCAACTGTTTTCTTGTCAGGTCAGCGGGCCGATTTAGCCTAGCAAGAGGGCTAGGGCCGCATTAAAATGGATCAGCTCAAAAGTAATAGTAATTTTAATACATACTGTGTTAGCTATTTTGTAGGTTGTATTAGTAACAAGAAAGTTAATATCTGCCCTCTGTTGGACGTTTAAAAATAATGACCAAATTAACGTATTTCAAATTCTTATCATTTATATCTAATGTAAAAGATAGTAATTTTTTTTTTCGGGTCCAGTCAAAATCGCCACACAGGCAGTAGATTAGAGACTTGCATTATGGAGTCAGTAATGAGTGCACAAACATGTACCAGCAATTAGTAGCTTACCTAAAATGAAAAAAAAAAAAAAGCCACCTCCCTTTTTACGCATCTTCTGCCCGTTGTTGTGCTTTCTTCTTTCTTGCCTGTTATTATCCTATTACCTCTATTAACTATGTTTCGAAGAGTGAATTGAAACTTATATTCAAGCAAAAATGTTTTCCTTATTGAATAACTGAAACGTAATGCGTAAGTACATGAGGTATAATGTATTTTAGTTTTTGATATCATAAAACCAGTTTTGCAGGCGTCTATAGGCATCCTCAACCTAAAAATCAATTACAGTTGGGATGATTGACCTCTTAAAGGCAACCTTAATGATCAGAAAACTGAGTAATTGATCAGAACGACGCATAACACTTACTTACTATACGTGTTAGCCCGCTGATCGATAATAGTAATCACGATGTAGATTAGTTTAATTTTCAATGGATATAGAAAAGACCATGTAAAAAAGAATAAAGCTTGCTTGATTCTGTGTCGTCGGGTTCTTGGCATGAATCCAATGCAGAAAGTACGCTGTTGCCAATTTCAATCAGCTGCCAAGTTACCGCGTGTGAGGCAGGATTGATCGCTACTTCGATGCTCAACCGAACACACTCCGTAACTTTGCTAGAAGCAACATTTACAATCGAGAATAAATAGTCTTGAATATTCTTCAGCCTAGTGTAACTAATCGTTGAGAAAGAGTAAGCAGATGAAAAAGTGGTAACAATATCCAATTTAAAGTGTATACACACTACGTGAAGAGAACATATTCATATATTATCTTCTAAGGTATTACATTCTTTCCAGGTTAAAGACTTTCATAAAACGAAAGCAAAAACATACTAAACAATGGAGTTAACGTGATTCGGAAACGTAGATTAATGCTATAAAGGCTTCTTCATTCAAGTCTAGTATTGCGGTCATGCAATTCTGAACTGAGACGTAATAGAAATAAAATTCTAGAGCAAGTTTATCTTAAATTCTGTGTTCTTGTTAACTCTTCTAAATTTTATTGTTGGGAGTGTATTCTTCGTTGCAGGATCCTTTGTTTCCATTGTTATCGGAGTTTTTTAATTTAGTGGAAGTGTAAACCTTGTTGAAATATCATAATTAATCGACCGTGCATATTTAGAAAAGGTGTTCGGCTCGTAATTGGTCGTAAGGGGCAATTCTGATTTTCTCCTCAGTCACACCAGGCATAGAATAAAGCCAGTGATGCTTTCTTTCAAGGGTGAAGTGTGTAACAATAATCAGCAACATTAATTTGCTGTAAACGCCACTCCTACAGAGGGAGAAAAGTAGATGATGATCGCTGAAACTTAATGATATCCTTCGGAACATGGTTACGTGTTTATTACGAGCGAGTATCATTGTCATTGAATAAATTACTATTGTTCATTTTATAAAACACACACGTACTCGCCAGTTGATAAAGGGGGAAATAAAACATTCTTGTGAATAATTATTCTCCACCAAGTTAGCAACCAATTTTTTTGTTGATCCTCTTCTACTCACATAAAAGGCATTTGAATCTCATCCGTCCAGGGTTTCCGCCAGGATTTTTTTTGTGGGGTGTAAGTGAAGTTGTGTACGGTTACTATCCATTTTTCACAGCAAAAATTTTAAAGTTGGGGTGTTGTCGAGACTTGAGGGTAAACACCCTCCCACAGAATCATTGCATCCTTGTGCAATTCAGACATCATTGGTGTAATGCGGGTTGCAGGGGAATGTTACTGAGTATTATAGTATAATTAATTACTCAACTCTTCCAGTTAAGACTTTAAAATTAACTTTCCGGTCTTTCTTCTGATAAAGGACTCATGCAAACTTTGCGCCACACTGATTCAACGACGTGACGCACTTACATGCAGATATTAAATATGATGCGTAAGTTTTTTTCCATTCCGTTGGTCGAAGTATTTGACTTTTAAATCATAAGTTCGTGTACGTGGGTAATGACGTAAAATAAATGCATTATAAAACAACGTGTGCATGATACGAGCATCGAAAAATAGGGTCACAAGGATATTGAGACAATCGCACGTAGCTACGTACGTTTCATTGCTTTTATCCACAGTGTTGTTTCCAACAGGTCAGTTATATATACGTACCTTGGAAACTGTGATCCGTGTTTATTCTACTATATTTTTCACCAAGTCTGCTCATCATAATTTTTTTAACTTGAAATTCGGACCATGACAGCGTCTTTAGGCTGAGACCATCACAGCGTATTGTTTACTATTACCGTTGAAGAAGGAATGGGGAAAATAGTGGTCAGGACCTATGTGCTAGGTACCAAGCCGGCAGAATGGCCGGTGTGCGCGGGACTCGCACTCACACCGCTGCTTCTGTGAGTATACAAAGTCCACGACGATAACCAGCGATCCCGGTTTGGTCATACAGTATCTTTTCCGTTGTATTGCAGGAGCAATTTTGGGATGTGGATTCTTGGCCCTCATGACTACTTGCAATCTGAATTCGTTTATTAAGGGGCAGTTTAATTTCACGAATGATGAAAGCACAAATGACCAAGTAATTGTGCAAATAGTTTTATTTGACACAACAGTGTACTATCGTAGATTTGAGTGGAACGAACACAGAAAGCATGGTCCATGTTGGCTTGGCTCGTGACGTCCCGGTGATGTTGGCTTGTTCCCTAACAGGATCGATAGGACTGGTTTAGAAGGTTCGACTAAGTTAAGATCAGAATAGATTGATTTCCCTCTAGTATAGAGCAGGTAACTTGGAAAATACCGGTATATAGCTTGAGGGTGTTGGATTGTGCAAGAAAGTTGATATAGACTATTAAATAAACAATAAAAATCCGTGTAACAAAGCGTCAGTCGCACCCCCCCCCCCTGTATATATTCAGTTTGTCAGTTTGCACGTCAGGATCTTGTGGCTTTTTTGTGCTGGAATTACAGAACTGTCAGTAGCTATAGATTAACAAATCAAATAATTACTTCGTATAGAGCTAATATTACTATAGTTTGCTGCTTGTAGTTCCGTTTTTAGTGTGTTTTGTTTATGGAAAGAGGAGGGAAGGGATGAGATGCCTGTACTTGAATATTCAAACCGTGACTGGATGAGGCCTCTCCCGGAGGGAGGAGTTGGTCTACTGCTCCC
>JAGDQP010057261.1:0-12778 GCA_022664845.1 Lepisma saccharinum | reverse complement strand
GACCACATAAGCAGAGTACAGATAGGTAATAATATATCAGATAGTTTAAGGTTCGCAACAGATTGAAACAAGGTGATGCCATATCACCACTACTGTTTAACTTTGCGTCAGAATATGCGGTGTTAAAAACTAAAGGGGACAAAAAGAGGCGTAAAGCATTAGTTCAAAATGCATCTGGTGGTGTTATTCGAACTATTGCTCAACTAGGTAAAAATATATTAAATGGTAACTTTAAACTCTCTCCTCGTCAGAAGGAAAGGTTGCGTCGACATAAGAACACATTACGTGCACTCTCTCTGAAGCGATCAAGTTTAAAAAAGAAACGTAAATTATTAATGCAAAAAGGTGGTGCTGTTCTACCTTTATTATTAGCTCCAATCTTGAGTGCAGTGGCTGAAAGTTTATTTAATACTTAAGATGTCTTCGCAATTTCAAAACTTGGTACTCATTCCAGAAAATGCAGGTGCGCAAATGTATTCCACTATGAAGTCTGTAAAATCACATCAAACACGTTTGGATAATGAAATGGATGAAATTTTAAAACAAAGTGATCTTTCTACAGATGAAAAATGGAAAATGTATCAACAAGCATTACATCGTTATTTAGAATATACTCCGCAGTCTCAAAAACCACTTGTTTTACCCGTTTACAATTCTGAATCTTCAAATATGTTACCCATGATTCAGTATATTATCAATTCAGTACCAAAATCATTTGCTAAAAAGACTGAAGTATTATTAAATCTTCTGCAGGCTTCCAATCGTATCAGTTGGGATCAAACTGGGGCAGTAGCCATAGATAACAAAGTAGTTCCAGGTTCAAATATCATTGATCTTATCAATGATGTAGTAAGAACTCGAAAGACTCCTAGAAATCCAGTTGGCATTCAAGATTTTAAAGAATTATTGCAAAATATTAATATTCCGTTAGAATTACTTAATTTTCGATTTGGCACAGGTTCTATTAAAATAGTAAACCATAAGAATACTGTTCATCAACTAGCAAAGAAAAAGAAGAATTCTATTAATGTTATAGTAAAGAAAAAGAAGAATAGTGTTAGTCAAGGAATAAAGAAAAAGAACAGCGTTAGTCAAGGAATAAAGAGATGTTTTTCTTCATTATTTAAAAATTATAAAGAATATAAGTTTTAAATATGTCACTTCATAAAATTTATTATGCGTATGCAAATTCAAATTCTTTAGCTAGTATCTCCAAGTTAAAGAAGAAAACTGGTCATTCTCAGAAAAAGGTAAGAAAATGGTTAGCTTCACAAGATACATACATTTTACATGCTCCTGCACGTAAACATTTTCCCCGTAAAAATATTATGTTAATGCGCCTAATGAATTACTACAAATGGATTTAGCAGATATGCAAAACGTATCAAAATACAATGATGCATATAAATATATTTTATGTAGCATAGATGCTTTTAGCCGATATGCTGTTTGTATTCCTGTTAAAAATAAAACTGGTCCTATCATGGCTAAAGCAATAGAATCAATATTCAGTAAAAGAAAGTTACCTTTACTTCATTGTCAAACTGATTTAGGAACAGAATTGTATAATCAACATGTGAAACGTGTTTTTCAAAAATATGAAGTAAATCATTATAGTGTACATTCTGAAATTAAAGCTGCTTTCGTAGAATGTTATATTCGTAGTTTGAAGGAAAAAATATATAAATATTTTACTGCTGAAAATACTTATCGTTATATTGATATTTTATAAGATCTTGTAAAAAGTTATAATCATACGAAACATTCTTCCATTCAATATGCACCTGTGCAAGTAAATGATTCTAATGTTAATGAAATTTGGGAAAGATTATATGGACAAGAAAAGAAAGTTAAGCAGAAATGTAAATTTCAAGCGGGAGATTATGTTCAAGTTAGTAAATATAAACATAAATTGGAAAAAGGATATTTACCGAAATGGTCTCGTGAAATATTTATTGTGGATCCGTGTATTCAAAATAATCCAGTGACTTATAAAATTCGAGATTGGAATGGTGAACTTATAAAAGGCTCATTTTATGAACAGGAATTGCAAAAAGTATTTATAGGAAAACAGAAAAGCTATTTAATTGAAAAAGTATTAAAACGTAAAAAGGGATGGATTTATGTCAAATGGTTAGGTTATCCTTCTTCTATGAATAGTTGGGTTCAACAAAAATTAGTTCAGTCATAATCATGTTGTCTCAAGAACAGGCTGATGAGTTTTATCTTACCTTACCATCAAATGCGTGCAATAATATTTTCGAAAATAAAACAAGTTCGTATACTACGAAACTTTGTCAGCCAATTCATTTAACGGGAAATTGGGTAGTAGGTTTAACTGGTCTTTCTATTCCGTGGAGTTTTTATAATATTGAAAAGGAAGAAGAACTTATTATTCAAATACGAGATAAAAATATAGTACAATATGCTGTAAAATTTCCAGCTGGATATTATGAATCAGTGCATTCAGTTTTAGATATTATTCGTATGACTTTACCTAAACAAATGAAAAAAGAATATAATGAGAAAGATTTACATACATTTGACGATAGTACTATTCTTAATAAAAATCTTCATGAAGTGGAAATGATTAGTGTTGAACGTATGATCACGAATGATCAAGTCGTAATAGAACAAAATCCTATCACTATTCAATATGAGGAAAGTAGAGATAAAGTTTATATTTTTCATAAACGAAGTCCTAAACGTGAATATCTCTTCATGATGAGTCCGGGCTTGCAAAGTATTTTAGGATTTACTAATAATTCTAAAGTGAATACACGTGTAGTTCACTTTTATCCCATGAATCCGAAAAAGAAACCAAAGTTTCTAAATATTCCTGCACCTTTTCACACAAACCTTGATTATCTTATTCCTTCAGAAATAAATGTTTGTATTGATATTGTGAAAGATCAACCTATTTATGGCAAGCTAATTCGAAAAATTGGAGTTCAAGATTATCATTATGGTAAAATAAAATCTTTCATTTTTGATTGTCCACATTATGTTAAAATTGAAAAGAAATATTTTGATATTCTTAAAGTAGACTTAAAAGATGTGCATGGGGAAAACTTGCCATTTCAATTTGGAACTTCAACCGTAACACTACATTTTAAAAGAAAATGATTTCTGAAAGTAGTGAGGATAGTTTTTACATTACAGTTAGTTCTAATGGAAGTAATCAAAGTTATTCTAATAATAGTCCAACACATTTTTTCAATATTCTTAATAATCGAATACATTTAAATGATTCATGGATGGTAGGATTAAGTGAAATTCATATTCCATTAACATGTGATAATGTTATTTTAGGTCAAAATATAATATGGTATGATAATGTAAAATATAAAATAGCACAAGGATATTATTCCACCGTTCAACAATTGTTAGATGAATTGAATAAAATAAATTCAAGTATAAAATTTGAATATTCAATCATTGTCACTGTACACGTTGATGATAGTATAAAATCTTTACGTTTATCATCTATATTTGCATTACAATTAGAATTTGAACATAATATTAATATTTTAAAAGATAGTCATATTCCTAAGCAGCCATTTTAAACATTGGATATCCTCATCAAATGTTTGTTTATACAGATATTATTCAACCTCAGTTTGTACGTGATACAAAAGCACCTCTTTTACGAATTATAGGTATAACCGATAATCATCATGGAAAAGTACAAACCATAACTTTTCAGAATGTGTATTATTTTCCACTTGCAAAACTTTCATTTGATACTGTAGAAATACTTTTAAAAGATCATGCAGGCCGAAATTTACCATTCGCATCCGGGACATTAACACTTCACTTTAAGCGCTCATCAAAATGAAATCCTATACAGTTATGCATAGAGGTAGAGGTATACCTTACTTTGCAGGACCTGTTTACCAACGGGGACATGGGATTGGGAGTTTATTTCGCGGATTATTTCGATTTGCTATGCCATTCCTTAAACAAGGAGCAAAAACAGTAGGACGACAAGCCTTACAAACAGGAATACAAGTTGCGGGGGATATGTTAGAAAATCGACCTATTAAAAAATCTTTAAAAGCACTAGTTCGCGAAGCAGGATCATCTTTAAGAACAAAAGCTGAAAATAAAGTTAATCAGTTGCTTAGTGGTAGTGGTAGAAGAAGGGCACGAAAACGTAAGGCTTCCATACGTATTGGACCACCAATCTTAAAAAGACGACGTGCTTCTAATAAAAGAAAGAGTAGAGATATTTTCACTTAAAAAAATGTCGTTTCTTACACCTAAAAGTAATGAATGCTGTACGAATGAATTCGATTTAGTTTCTGTCCCTATGAGACAAACTGCTATTTCGGGACGGGCGTAAGCCATAGTGCTGTTACCGCCCATAAAATTCATTTTATCTTATCTTACAAACTGCTATTGAATCATCTCGAATGGTAGAGTATCGACCAATTTCATCGCTTTCTTCTGATAGACCTATAGAATTTCTTGTGTCTGGAGATACTGCTGAATATATTCTTCGTGCACATATTTATCTTTATGTCAAGTGTAAAGTATTAAGGGGGAACGGAGGTAATTTACAAGTAGCAGCGGAAGGACCACCAGCCGTTGTAGCAGATAATGTAGCGCCGATAAATAATTTTTTACATTCACTTTTTACCCAACTTGATATTTCTTTAAATGATAAAATTATTTCTTCTTCAAATGGTACGTACACATTTAGAGCATACTTTGAAACCTTACTTAATTATTCTGAAGATGCAAGTAAAACTCATTTAACCACTGGATTATGGTATAAGGATACTGCAGGGCATTTTAATACTCTCAATGAAAATAATGCTGGTTATTATAAACGAAAATCTCTTGTTACTGGTAGCGCTTCCATTGATATGTATGGACGACTTCATACAGATATTTCAGCATCTAATCGAGTTCTTCCAAATAAAGTTAATCTTCGAATAAAATTAAGTCGTAGTAAAGATGCATTCTGCTTAATGGCAGCTGAAAATTCTACATTTAAAGTTAAACTAGAAGAGTTCTCTATGTTCGTCGAATTAATATTTCTGCTGATTTAGCTTTACAGTTAAACAGTTTTATGACTCATGATACTGCAAAATTACCATTGACTAGAGTTGAAACAAGAGTACACACTATTCCTGCAAATGTTAATTCCTATAATCTTGATAACATATTTCTTGGAAATGTACCAAAGGGTCTTATTATAGGTTTTACTGCAAATACTGCATTCAATGGAAAATACCATGAAAATCCCTTCCACTTTGAAACTTTAATATTAATAAGTTGCAAGTAGAAGTTGGTTCCCAATTTTATCCTCCCACCTCTCTTACTCCAGATTATGATAATAAACTATATGTTCAATGTTTTCACACTCTGTTCTCTGGAACTGGTATATTTCATGAAAATGTAAGTCATACAGTCACATATTCTGATTACTCTCATGGATCTTTATGCTTTTATTATTTCTCCTACTAATACTTTAGATGATTCTACATGGGATGTTATTAAGGATTCTCCCGTTAATCTTAAAATAGGGTTCAGTCAACCACTAACACATTCTATTTCATGTATTGTTTACGCTCAATTTGATTCACTTATTCAGATTGATAAAGATCGTAATGTATATACAGATCATACGATGTGAAATTTAGTTCAGTTTGAGAGTGACCATGAGGACTGTAATACACTTTTCCGCGTTTGAGTGTAATGAGGAAAATAATTTTATAGTGAAAGAACTAGCCATAGTTAATCCTGATGCCAATAGTTTTCAAACCTGGCTTTTCAAACCTCCCTTTCCAATGTCAAAAATTACTATTCCAAGTTTGAGATTTGCAAATGAATATTTAAATCAACATGTATTTGGATTAGAGTGGATTGAAGGCGAAGTTCAATATGAGGAAGTTAAAAACATAGTCACTAAGTATACCTCCTGCAGTGAAAGTGTGTGTATGCGCATGGAAAAGCACGTCAGATTTTTTACAGTCTCTTCTACAAAGAACAGTGATTAATTTAGAAGATATAAAATGCCCAAAATATAATTCACTAGCTTTTCCATCGCAAAGTTGTGCTCATCATCTTCACCAGTTTACAAGTTTTCGCTGTGCCTTAAAAGAAGCTTCAGTGTATGCAAAGTATTTAACATATTATCATCTACATTCTTTTATTTTACCTAAAAATAGAACAGTGTATGAACCAACACCAATTAGTGAACCTAATTGTGATGTGGAGTGATGAAATTTTAAAAGTTATTCTTCAGGACTGTGCTAGTGCAACTACGCTTACTGGAATTTATTCAGTGGACACTTTACCAAAACAGGTTGAATATCCGGCAGCACTTATAGTAAATTTAATTCCCTCAACTTCCCCTGGAACTCATTGGACTGCCATATATATTAATAAACATGGACGGGGACAATATTTTGATAGTTTTGGAAATGATCCTAGTAAACCAATTGTTTTTTTAAAACGAAATTGTAAAATATATCATGGAAACAAAACACAAATTCAGCATGAATAATCTATTCTTTGTGGACTGTTCTGTATTGTATTTATTTATTTCACCGTACGAGGAAAAAATATATTCTCTTCTTTTTACACTACGAATCTTAAGAAAAATGATACAATTGTAAAATCACTTGTAAAAAAAGTTATCAAAAGAAAAGAAAAATGTAAATAAAAATTTTATTATACTAAAAGAAATCTTTCATTTATATGCTTATTATTATTATTATTAAGGTTATATGAAATAAAATATAGAAAATAAATTGTAAGTATAATGTTTATTAAGAACATAAAGCAAACTGATCTATAAAATAACTTACACATACTTCTTACAGCTCTATTCTTGATAAGGTATTTACAAGATTCTGTGGTTTCTCATGTTTCATCCAATGTTGCAATTGAAAACAGTTTCTTAATGCACAAGCATTCACCTCAACAGGGTCATGATAAGTACACTTAGAGATACCAGTGTTCAAATTTAATGTTTTCAGAGCAGGACATTCCTTTTCACTTATATGATTCACAGTTTCCAAGTGAAATAGTTTTTTAATCCACTGTACCTTTTCAAGACCTTTACAAAAAATGTAGCTTTACTTGAACATAGTTGAAAAATTATTCTACGAAGATGTGAAACGCTGTATCCATTTGTTATGTCCCAGTGTAAACCGTGAAAGTTCTGGGTTAACCATTGTACTTGTTTTTGATATCCTACTCCTACTTCCGTAATGTCACATGGAAGTTTTACTAAACAGTGGAATAAAAGACTAGCATCACACGCTATGATACAAAATTCTCTCATAATAAACTCATGCGCAGAGATTTTAAATCCCTGCACATCAATAATGTACTGATCTGAAGGCACACTTACAGAGTTTTCTACTGAAAATTGTTCATGTATTGCATCTGGTATGAGCTGAGCAATGAATTCACTATTATGAACTAATTCTCTACAAGATTTAAAAAAAGTGTTCATGGAAATACTTACATGACCCTGTCGTTTATAAATTTCATAATACTGCATAAATAGTTCATGATCGTTTACTTCTTTCAGCAAATGTTTTGATAACACTTTTCCTGTATTCCACATATATATACAGTTATTATGAGGAACCTTTAATTTGCAGTCATTACATCGAATAGGACTTTCCTTTAAATATGTCCTAAAGGTTTCCACAACACACCGCTCCGTTATATATACCCCCACACAAAATGTACACTGATAATCAGACATATTTTCACTTCACTTCTTTCTTATTTCCTTACAATGTTCTCACTCCTTCTTTCCATTTTTATCTTTTTTATGTAATATGTCAATCACTGAAGACATATGTATCTTAACCATACGCCATAATCCAAATTTCATATTCTTCATGATTACTTCATCATTAACATTATTAATCACTTCACGATGATCTTCTTTATATATTTCATACAGTTCATTCGTTGTAGATGGCTTCAATAGCAAATACCACACCCGTTTTCGAAAATGTTCTTCTATTTTTTCACCGTTAACCAATTCTTCAGGCTTGATATAACCTAAACACGCATGACTAGATTGATTGTTTTCTTCATTAAAACAACCTTCGCAAATTAAATATGATTTAGGATTCCACTTGATTAATGCACCTCGTATACATTCTTCATCCACCCACTTATTTTTACATTTGCACTTGGAAATTTTCAATGTCCTTTTACTTACACCTTCTCCTGCTGCTGCTGTTCCTACTGCTGCTGTTGTTGTTGTTGTTGATGATGATGATGGAACCTTTTTCACCAATACTCGCTCTGATTTCACCAAGGCTGATGATCCTGATGATGCTTCTACAGCTGTTGCTGTATTAACTTTCTTTATAGCTGGTCTTACTGAGTAAATAGTAGAACTACATGCTTATTGCGATAAGCATGAACATGAATGGATAACTTTCGAGGAGGATATATTTTCGTTATCAGCTGCATATAAAAGCATGTACGACGACGCACAGGAATTCTACGAGTGTTGCGAACTCATACCAGTTTCATGGCGGGGCACAGGCTAAGGAGGTATTGCTATTGCTATTCTTCCTTTCCTAATACTTTCTTTATACGCATGTATTTGAAACTGATTGTGCGTGTTTAAAACCACTTTTAACGGGAAGAGAAGAAAGTTTTGATCTGAATAACCAGAATTTCATCTTCGGTTACAAAATGGCATGAACGAAACATTTTTTCATCATTACACACAGAAATTTTTGAATTTTATTTATCACCTTTAGGCATTCAAGGCTTAGGTCAGGATAGGGAAGGGAAAAGGATGAGGGTAGGTGTCGGCCAGGACGTAAGTTGAAGGTACCATCCCGGAATATGCCTGTTGTGACTGAGGAAAAACCTGTCAGGATGGTCGGACGCTAAGATTGAACCCACGGCCTCCTGAATGCTAAGCCACGGCCGCTCGGTACACCGACCTCCTATTGATATTTTAATGACTTTCCGCTGAAATTAGTTGTAGTACATTCTTATACAGATTCAAACGTTACTTATGCAGTGGAATTCGCCTAATGTAGAGGTGAGCACACTTCCGCCGAGTCACCTCTTCATTATACAGGCGTTATTTGAGTATTGTTACTGAGGAGTATTCAAAGAAATACAAGACATTTCCCACTCAGCCCTCGTGGTGGTCCAGGCGGTAGCGTTGCGGACTTCGGATCAGTAATGGGCCGCGGCGACCACCCCTGAGGTATTCAAGAGTTTCACAGAATGAATGCCGGGATGGTGCCTCAAAGCTCTGCAAGATATCTAACCCATTTCGGCCTGAGCCGAAGATAAAAAGGACACTTCTTTCGCGGGAGGGATTGAATGTCTTATAAAGAAATTGCTGGCACACAAATCGAAAAGCATACATCAAAATATTTTAACAAGATAAATATAAATTCAATTGAGAGATGTTAATATGGTTTATGTACTTCCTTAGTTCTTTATATACACCTCGTTTGTGGCTGGAGTACACGTCGTTACTCAATAAAATCAAATTGCACCTAGGATCAAAATATTTGAACCCTAAGATTACTATAGCGGATCCTGGTACTGCACAACGTTTCGTTTTCGCCTCCTAATTTTCTGAATCTGGACTCTGAAGAGTACATGGAGCCAATTCCTCTGTAATAGAACGGTCAGTTATTTTCTTTCTTCGTCCCTCTTTCCCTTAAGTGGTAAGTAAAAAATTGCTACCATATGGTTCTTGTCGTGGATTGTTTGAAACTGGAGATAACCGAAATTCACAAGAGATGACAGAATGTTTCCTCTGCCTACGAGCCTCACCCCACCCTCCCTTGCTCCAACTATATACTTGGCAGTTGGCAGGAAGATATGAACTAAACGAAGATGAAACACTACTCGAGTGTATCGAAACATTTCCACCCGTAGGACGAAGCAGTGATTGTGAGTATCGGCTCCGTGCGTCGGTCACTTCTTCGCATAACACCCAAAGATTCGGAACACTTGGCTTGTCGTGATTCAAAGCAGTCGTGAGTCGAAGCAGTGCTTCGAAACAGTGAAGCAGTAGCCAGCTCTAGAAGGTGTATGGTGTGGTCTGTGCTTCGTTCGGTCATACCTGTGTGTTAAGAATACAGCTTAGAGCTAAAAAAGAGCCCTATTATTTTCTTGTTGCTTTCTTTTCTTGTATACCACAAATGATAGATGTTTGTTGCAAACCAAAGCGCCCTGTGTCGGTAACAAGTGATCTTTGCAGTATACAATGACAGTGTTTGACACCAGCAGGTGCTGCCATCTGTGGGCCACAATATGAACTATGTTATATTATGCAGTCTTGTAAAACCAGGTTGCTGGCCATTTTACGAGGCAAACACATACTGTATACTATCAAACATGTGGTTTTAGAGGATGTGGACTTGTGCCTTTCAATCCTGGAGCAATTCCTGAGTCTGCTTAATCCCCTTCGGAATGTTGGGTAGAGGCAGAGGAAAGTCGCGTAGGATTGGACACAACAGGATTGGCTGCAGTTGCTACACCTGGAACATCAGGAAGTAACCAATCTGTTGTAAAAAGACCAAGAATCTCAAGAACACGATTTAGCTCATCATCATCATCAGATTCAACAGCAACAAACGAACTTTATGATGATTCTTCCTTAGAAAAGAATTTTAGTGACAGTGAAGATGAAATTTCTGTGATGCGTCAGTTATGTCCTATTCCTAGTTCCTACAATACCCAGAAAGAAAGCAGCAGCAAGAAGCCAAATAGGAACAGTTTTGACATCACCAGAACACATAAGGAAAATGTCAGAAAAAAAAATTGAAGAAGAACAGTAACCTAACATTGTTTCAGAAGTAGAAAGAAATCGAAGGACGTTCACAAAAAAAAAAAAAAAAGATCCAATGTGGGATCTGACGATGCTAAGTGCACTTACTGTAACCGGGTTTACACTGATGATCATGATGGTGAAGTGTGGATTTGTTGTACACGGTGTGGGAACTGGTGTCATGAAGAATGTGCACATGCTAAAAATGAGGACATTTTTGTATGTAAAGAGTGTACTAATTAACTTTTACAACACTTGTCATAATGTGGCCATATTAAAGGACAGTTTTATAAAATGGCCATTTCGCACTTCTTGTAAACATATGAATATTAGTGTGTGTAGAAACTATCTGACATAAATATTTTTTTTCTGATTTATTAATTATAGTATTGCCTTTTCAGATAAACCTAAATTCATTTTATTTCCCATGTATTAAGCAAACAACATTTTAGTAGCCATATTACAGGACTTGACCCATAAAAAATTAAGATGCGATGGACAAGGGCTAGTGGGGTCTAACCCTCGAAATACACAAAAGTTAAGTCAAGGTGATTTAGTACAAAGTGCGTTACTTTCAGGAGGTGATTCCTGACATCGAAACAAGTAAAAAGTTCCTTTGAACATAGGTGAAATTCCGCTTCGTTTTGGAGATACAGCGTTTCCAACTTGCAGCCCAGTGGTAGAGTGTTGGCTTAGCATTCGGGAGGTCCTGGGAACAATTCCACCAGCCTACCATCCTGATTGAGTTTTTTCCAGGGGTTTTCCTCAACCACAGCAGGTAAATGTCGACTTCAACTTAGCCTCTAGCACATACCATTCCGAATCCTTTCCCCTTCCCTATCCCGGCCTGAGCCCTAGATGCCTAAAGGCCATAAATAAATTCAAATAAAGAAAATAAAAAAAACAAGAGCATTATCTAAAGTGGTCGGAAACCATTGTTAGCAATCACAAAACTCTTGCATAAAGAGGGCCACAAACATGGCGCACAAAAATATTTTTATCTCTATACTCTATAATAAAAAGCTTATATTTGTTTTCAACTAGAAAATCCAATGTGAGGAAACACCGGGAGATGAGAATCCCTAAATTAATAATTTTAATATAATTTTATTAGTGAAATATAATAAAAAGATATAAATTACACCAACGATGTGAATGTAATATTATGCATACATCCTACACATAAAATACTTTTAACAGATTCTTTAGTATCACTACCTAACGACAACATCTATTCTAATATAATCTCAGTTATCGAGTACTTGTTAAGAAAATTGAAATAGTAAGTACGAACAAGAAATTTTCTCAAGGTTGTGAAATACAGAAAGTTACAGTAGAAGTTACTGCAATCGTAATGTAACAATTATCGGGAAACTGAGGATACATTGAGTTCTGTACTTTTTTCCTGCGAACTTAGTTTTAACCTAATATGAAGTCCGGTTTGAAAATAGGAGTTAGTGGGCACTTTCAATAAAATTATATTCTTCTTCGTTGTCACCATTTTCTATGAGAGCTCCCACAATTTTTGCATTTCGCAAAGACTACCACTATATGGGTACATAAAAGTAGGCAAGGACACTTCGTTGAACAAAGAATTCTGTAAACCTACAACTTTCATTTTTAGTGTAAACGGAAATGGGTATTTGCTCATCATGATGGGAACTATAGTAAAATTCTGCATTTCATAGGTTAAAGCATGAAACTTGGCATACACATAAAATATAAAACAAACTAGTTACTTTAAGCGTTGAAAGTATTCGCACCGTGCGCCCTGAGCCGTCATATTAGAAAATGGCCGCTAAATCAGTTTTTTCGGCTATAACTTTTCAGTGAGTGGTCCCATTGCAACGTTTTCTTGGGTTTCATCATTTAATTCCTGAAAAGTAAATTAAAATGAACCAGTTATTTCAAGTGTTGTAGACATTGTAGTATTCACTCTGAACCCCCATACTGGGAAATAGACGACAAAGCCCCAGTTTTACA
>JAGDQP010057260.1:0-12778 GCA_022664845.1 Lepisma saccharinum | reverse complement strand
AGCAATAAGATAATGTCAAGTAGTAAAAGTACATGCATTTAAATAGTAAGATAGCAGGTAGTAAATTTAACCATTACCTAGCAATAAGATAATGTCTAGAAGTAAAGTACTTGCATTTAAATAGTAAGAGAGCAGGTAGTAAATGTAACCATTGCTAAGCAATAAGATAATGTCAAGTAGTAAAGTACACGTATTTAAATAGTAAGATAGCAGGTAGTAAATGTAACCATTGCCAAGCAATAAGATAATGTCAAGTAGTAAAGTACATGCATTTAAATAATAAGGTAGTAGGTAGTAAAAGTAACTATTGCCAAGCAATAAGATAATGTCAAGTATTTAAGTACATGTATTTAAATAGTAAGATAGCAGGTAGTAAATTTAACCATTACCAAGTAGTAAGATAGCTGGTAGTAAATTTAACCAGTACCAAATTCTGGTCAGTGATGATTCACTTTAATGCTTCTATTTTATTAACTGTTTCGGTAGATCTTCAAAACATCCCTTAAAATGTATTGTGTTAATATATATATATTTAAATTAGGCCCGTACAACTTAGTGGTCTGTAGAATTGTTTCAGAAACATTATTGGTCCTTGGATTAAAAAGGTTTAGAAACGCTGCACTACATGGTACATCGAGACTAGTAGCTTTCTGGATCCATATGGCATCTCATACGTCCGAGAACGAAATACAGCGGTTCGATATCCTGTACAGCCATCTATATCGCATGTCTTCTAAGTTAAAATTAACTTAAACTTTCTCGACCATTTAGTGTAAATATTGCTCCAACACCCTGACGCTTCTTAAGTCATGTGTTTAGACGACGTCAACAACAACAACAACAGCATCACCATCATCCAAGAAAAAGAAATATGAATGTAACATCCCTAAGCAATGTTTACGAAAAAATATTCACGACAATGCGTGACCAGTAAGTTCAAAATCAGTTAAATCAAAGATACTAAGCTTCTAAGTTTCTAAGCTCTTACCATCTCCCCAGCTGTAAACACGACCTCCTTCTGTTAAAGCCAAAGTATGTCCATCACTTCCCTTAGAGGATGACAGCTTTTTGACTTGACCATCAATGTTCAGTTTCTTTGGTTGTGGTTGATTGTTGGAATCTCCAAGACCCAGTCTACCATAACTTCCTTTCCCACATGCGCTAACACTTCCATTAGTTTGGATCATGAATGTACAGTATTGGCCAGCCTCAATCTGTGGACAGAAAATCAAACCTTATTGGAAACACGAAACATGAGAGAAGTACTACAAAATTAATTAATTACTGAATAAATTTACAGCCGTATTCAGAAACGTTTTCTGGAGTGACTAACGTTGTGCTACCGAGTTATTAAAAAACTATTAGCATTGTAAGTCACTCGTTAGTACAGCGCAAGTCACTCCAAAAACGTTTCTGAATACGGGTTTTAATGTTTAGGGGGTATTAGGGTATGAAAGGTCTCAAGTGTTAGGTTTAGTTTGAGTGTTCTCATTGAACACAATCACAAGGACATAACTGTACAAAATTAAGATTAGGTCCGAAACTGGGAGCCAGCCATTCGAACTGAGATTTGTTTTCTTGCATCCTTAAGTCACGCCATGCATATTTTAAAATATTTTTAAATAGAACCTTGAATTAATTCTTAGAAAAGGGATGGATAAGGATGTGACGTCATGATCTATAAGCCATTAGTTTTGACGAATAAATATAACTGATCCACTTTTTAATATTGTTCTCAAACTCCTAGTAATTGTCGAGAGTACATAAAAAAGAGAAAAGAGAGTGCGGAAACCTGTGGTCTAATGATTACGGAAGTAGACTTTGAACTGACTATGGGATAGAGATGTTCTGCTGCCGGTCATACTGGCGTTTTCCGAAGTTTCCTTCAGTATCGTCAGATGAATGCCGAGATGGTACTTAGACAAAGGCCCTGGTGATTGCTCCCCTTTCCTTTCCCCGGAAGTGTGCTCACCGTTGGACGTCATCCTCCAAACATGTGACGGGTTAGGCCATAGTTAAAGGCACATTTGCACTCTATTCAGTTCTTCAATAAAAGAAAATGCTTAATGGGTCTACTATGAACAGGGGGGGGGGGAAAGCTTTGTATGGTGAATCAGGAGCAAATTCTTGCTTTCACGCCCAGCGTTTTATGTATTAGTGAAGAACATCTTTTTGTTCATAATAACAAGGACTATATACCTTACTTATATTTCCAGTGCTTTGAAACGAATAGTAATACAAACTCTACGATATTTTTTTTAAACTCCTCTTGTTTAAAAACAGAAATAAATACGAATAGAATTAGATACTTTCGTATTGTCACTGCATTTTAATAACAAATTAGAAATTTAAAACGATTTTCAACATCAACACATACCTGCACTACATCCCGAAAAGCTTTCGTTAACTTTGGCACGAGTATTTTCTCTTGGCTTCCTTCTGCCAGTTGATGCGATGAATTACTACCCCACACATAAACATCACATTTATCAGAGGAACTCATCATACTCTGAACATCACTGCATTCAGTGCCTATACATGACTGGGTATAGTCACAAGCTAGAGAAACGAGCTGAAATCAAATAAAAGATTTAAAAATATAGAATTAAAATTATAATAAAGACACGTTTTATTAATTCCAAAGACTTAAAATTTAACTTCTCTTCTTTTCAGTAAGAAATTAAGACTTAACGTTATATTTGTGATAAAACTCAAATTCAATGCTTTTAAAATACCATCTTAAATTTAATGTAACGTTTATAAAGTAATAAACAAAACATATCGGGAAAAGTATAACAACTAAAAAATGTGTACCTTAAATATTAATTGAAGGGTATATGGGAAGCACGATCAAATCTATTTTTGAAAGCTGTGAGAAAGCATACATTTTATACTGTAAGTAACTGAATTTAAATTTATTTTTGTCCCTCAACATCTTTTCAGCCTGAGCCAAAGATGTCTAAAGGAAAAGTAAAAAATACTTTTATATTCAAGTGTTTACATTTTTAAATGCGTTCTTTTCAAAAATGGACTGTGATCGTTCTTCCCGTGAACCCTTTAATTGTAGTTATCCTGAATTAATTGAAGGTATATTTTTGATTGTACATTCGTTCTCTCTTTTTATACTAACCTCTTCCATTAGGCACATGGCTGCTTGATACAACGGTACCAATCCACTATCAGTTACGTTCAAATCGTAGTTTGTTTTCCTTTTGCTTGATCCACCGGCTATGCTGCGCATTTGATGCAAGGCTTTTAAGAACACTTTCGCATGAATCATGCCACTTGCTGATTTATCTCCACTAGTGTCACCATCAGATGTAGAGTTCGATGAGCTTTGGGCTTCTACGAATTTAGCGGCTATCGTTTTATCAAGTGACGCACACAAAGCCATCTCAATCCATTGCAATAAATAACTTAAGGAACCTCTTTGCAACGCAAGACTAAGGAGCAATTCAGCAGCTAATAATTGTCCTGGAAGTTTTAAGAATAAAAGAAAATACATTTTACAATATAATTTTCTTTTCGTTATTAACGAAAATATAAATATAAAATGATTTCAAACTTAATACAACAATGTCTCACACCAAAACAATAAATAACTTAGAATTCATCGGTGTCCGCCAAATACTTATCGCAGGCTGGCACAAGTCCATGTGATTTTCGGAATACGTTCAAAATTCAACCCTCCTAAACATTATAAATGCTCATTTCAAAATTCCAGCATCTGCTGGGTATATCCGAAACATACTTACGATCTGGGATGTTATTAGACACTTAAAGCAAGAAGTAAAAATTAAAACAAAAATTTCACTGGAACCAAATGATATGTAACTTTATGCACTCCTCTCAGTAAAAATATTTAGCATTTCTTAATATATTTAAGAACTATACCAACTAACTGTCAAGTTGTTATATTTCTTGTTTTCTGCCTTCACGTCGAGACCACAGCTGTCCATTTGGGCCTTAACCTTACCCTCCAGCATGGATTTCGCCCTCGATCTCCACTTGACCTCCCTCCAGCTCTGATCTGGGCCCCTGACCTCCCCCTCCAGCTCTGATCTGGCCCTCAACTTCCCCTCCAGCTCGGAGTTTGCCATCTACCTCCAACTGACCTTACCCTCCAGCACGGAGTTCGCCACTAACCTCTACTCCAGTTCTGATCTGACCTGTGACCTCCACTCGACGTCACCCTCCAGCATGGAGTTCGCCCTTGACCTCCACTCGACCTCACCCTCCAGCACGGAGTTCTTCACCGACCTCAGGTTGAAGGGTGAGGGCGAATAAGAGTGAGGCCTAACCTCCAGAGGTTGACCATCTCTGGTCAAGACACATGAATTTTTTTTAACTGTGCTTGTTTTTATTTACATGAGTTTATAGTATGACTATAAACTTGGAATGGATCCGGTGAGAACGTACCGAAGTGCCTACGGCGAAACCAGCGTATATTCTGTAACTGGAGAAAGCTAATCAAATGAAAAGGACCTGCCAAATTTAGAGTCACGAGATTTAAAACGATGTACAAATCGAGGTCGCTGAACTTAACGTTTATCTCTACCTGCTTTAGTTGAGGCGCTAGTGCGCATCATAAAAACGGAAAACACTAATCAAACGTAAAGGACCTGCCACTTTCAGTCACCAGATTTAAAAATGGCCTAATAAATCGGAATTTCTGAACTCAAATTTGATTATAATTTATAACAAGTACGAAATCATTTTCTCAACATTAATTATAAATCAATACACTTATTTCTCTAAATACTGATTCTTTTTTTTTCTCTCATTTCCTGTAAAATTATATGTTTGCTACTTGGGGTCCCTAGCTTTTTTTCCTTTCAATTGTTCTAGGATGAAAACCAATACATCCATTAATGAAATATTCAATTTATATAACTACAAATTATGACGCCACTCACACCCTGCGATATGCGCATTGCATTATATAAATATTTGTCACTTGTGTCATCCCCGAAATTAATTATATAAAATTCATATTTTAGAATTCCTGAATTATAGTGCTACTAGCTGCATAATGATCTAAATAGCAACTCACACACTTTTGATGCAGAACCTACTAAATGTATCAAGCTTTGGTATACTCAATTATATGACATACAAAAGTTTTGAATTAAATATTTGTTTCTGGCAATATGGTTTTAAAATTATATTTGTACGTATGTGTTGGACATTTTACTTAGCGCATGGATATTAACTGACATTACCGTTAGAACTATTTATAACCGAAAAGATAACGAATAAAGAATATCTTGATCATACAAAATTAAATAATTTAATGGTTTTTAAGTATAATTATCGTTTAAAATATTTCTTGTAATTATAAATTTGTACAATTGGAACTATTCTGTATGAGCGGAAACCGCACCACGTCCTTAAGAGAGGGGTATATATAAGTCGTTGTAATGCTATGTAAATCGTTCATTCTTGGGCTCCGGTACCAAACAGTAAGCACATCTTCAGGTAGGTGGGCTAACCAATAAAAGGTTACTTGTATTCGTTTTGTTTTCTTCCCTAGTTTCTTCCTATCGCATACATAATTTCTTACATAGGCAGGAGCACCTCGTAAGATCGGGCGGCTCCATTACGTACACGCATATACAGGGGGTTGATCTTGCTTTGGGTTGTCGTTTTCAAAACTAATCTAAAAAAATTGCCTTTTAGGTTAAAATACCAAACCCCACGGCTCAGCCAGAGTAATTAGACTGTATAGAATACTCTGGGGGTACTCGGCGACGTTACAAAATTAAAAAATAGTTTCAATGACATAATATTTTGACTACTGCTCAGTTCTTACAAACGTTGCCCATTTTTTAACTTCACGAATTTAAGTAACTCATGACATAAACACAAAAAGGAAACGTATAAATTTCCCTTATTATATTATGAACGAAGGAATTCTATGACTATGTTTTTCCTTGCTTCATGTGCAGGTAGATTAAGAAATTAAATCCAAGTATAACAGTGAAGATTAGATTGTAAATAGGAACTCGAACTGAAAAATACTCATAATATGACCTGTGTCTCAACTAAATATCAAAATTTAAATTATAAAAGAGAAAACAAACTTAATACAATAAAGTACATTTCATTCCTAGTACACGAAAGACTTTGTATTATAATAAATTCCAAATACCTGTTGGATCTGCCCCAGAGGACGGCAATGCTGCATTATGTAAAAATTTTGAAACTTCTTGTAGACTGTGTAAACCCACGGCTGGTATTTGGCTTTCGTTTGCTAACGACAACGGTGGAAGCCCATGGATGACATCAATAGCGGTTCTTAAAACTTCATTGCATAAGCTAGGAGAACCTACGAAATAACAGTAGAAAAAGTAAGATAATGTAACATATCTATTTCATCTATTACTTTTCTCATAGATTAACCTAAAGAACACAAGGAACTGAAGAATTAAGCATTACCTTTGAATAGTAAGAAAAAATCGACAAAAAATTATATATAATGTAAACCATGCAGATGGGAAACTATATTTAAAACTTATATTTTATTGTTCAAAGAATGATATATTAAGAAGCAAACATAAGTTCCGTAACTCATGATGTAAGAAAATAACATTCCAATGTATAATGTAAAGAATTTCATATTCCTGAATAAATGTCATTCCCCTAAACGATTGACAACGGCTCTAGCCTCGAATGAAATGCAAGAAAGTATGCCTTAGGTAAGGACCCAGGAAAAGGTAGTTGCTGACTATGAAGGCAGTTATATAATCAACCTACGTAACACCACGTTATATAGAGATAATAATTGTGTCACCAGGACTGCTAATATTGTGCATTCCAGAGTGTAAACAATAAGGATTATATAACCTCCCAAATGGGTGGCTCAGTGCTATTCAGAGATCTACATCTGAGTCTCTAGCACGATCTTCTGTTCACATGGACTCCAGTAAGTAAGTAAAGCCTTCATATTTAGTCAATTGCTTAGTTCTGGGTCTTTGCCTAGTTCTCTCTGTCCAACTCTTAAATGCATACCAGGTTAGAAATTGACTATTTAAGTCATCGCGTATCTGTTTAAGGCTGAACTTGTCCATCGAGGTTTATGTTATGTTAATTTGAACCATTGTTTTTCCTTATGATTTCCAGATCAATCTAAGAAACTCTCTTCGTCAGGATTGATTCTTGGATCCCTCATCCATGAACTCTCAAGACTTCATGTATGAGCCTATCCAATAATCAACAGTCTGACCCAGATATGATGGCATTAATTAAGTCTCTACCGCCCGCCATTATATCCGGCCTCTAGTATTTTCATTAACTTGAGCTACGCTATATTTCCTCATCCTATTTTAAAGCTAGCGTCCTCCAAAAACCCAGGAGGATAGCAATAAATAGCACCACTTCTACAACAATATTTTCGTGAACAAGTTGTGTGATTGTTTCTGAATTCATACTCAAGTGTACAATACAATGCTCAAAATAATCACACTGAAAAGTTTCTTAATTATTCGAAATTACAACAGTAAAAAGTTAACAATCTCACAGTCTTAAATACAGAAGTGCCGAATCATGTCTTATAACAAGGTTGAAATATATATATGTTCCAACAGTGTTGTATGATAAAGTGGAAATTTATCCTGGATATTTTTCTAACAAAAATGTCACCATTATGCATTTTTTGTCAAAATTTATGCGGTGTCAAATTTAAATTTTGTGCTTACACAGCTAGTGCATTTCTTTAGATACGGAATTTTACAAAGGAATAACTGTGAAAGAAAATTAACAACCGCCACGACTGGGACTTGAACCCGGATCTCCCGGTTGGTCATGCTGTCCATGACACCACCACAACAAGATCAATTCTCTGTGTTTATAGAATGTTCCTCTCACCTCGACACTCTACCTCATTGCTGGTTACGAGGTCCAACGACTCCACTACATGTGGAGATGGTGGTATGTAATGATTGGTGTTAATAAACAATAGTCTAGTAAACACATATCTAACTTAAATAGGAACTCTGAGATTTTTCTCCTGGAAGTGAAAGAAACTTTCACTCGAAGAGATTTTCGTGTTGACTTATACTAATCACAACAGCCCTAACGAGTTACATAGTGAGAATATTGATTCTATTACACATGCTGACGCCACTCGTGAGTTGTGACGTTATTTCTAATGGAAACATTAATCTTCCTGTTGATTGTTTTGATTCTTGTTCTGGGATCATCAGATACTTGTAGTTCCTAATTTGTCCCCAACATTTTTTATGGTTTAAGACTATCAACAGGAGATGTTTAATCTGTATTTTAAGGAATACGTTTTCAGTTCCCCCAAGTAATATTCCAATGGGGACTGTCTGATGGACTGATATACATTTTGATTTTATTCCCTAGAAATAAGAAAGAAACAACAAATAACATATCAGTACGGAAGGAAGCTCGGTGACTGGTGATGTTTATATGTCTTCCTTGAAACACATGTAATCATAAAGAAAACAGTCCCAGTCCCACTAAGCTCACTTTTAGACTTAAAATACGATGACAACTGATGACCTCCCATTCTCAAACAAATATACGAAAATATCGTTCATAGTCGGTAAAGCAGTATTAATTATGAACAAACTTACCTGCATTACTACTCTGACTCCAGTTCTGACGTAGCAATGACAAAAATAGACTAAGTCCTGTCCTTACACCCATTTCAACCAATGCTTGAGTTCCTGAACACGTTTTGTCATGTGACGTATCTTGACTTTCTAATCTACCATGGGAATCGTGCAAATCTGCTTGAAATTTCAGCTGAAAGTAAATTAAGATTAGGCAAGGTCAATAAAAACTTCTACACGTACTGTAGATTAAAAACAATGATCCGCTAAACTCAATGCTTAGTAGTGCACCATTATTATACACAACCACTGTTTATTACTAGCTGTTTCTTCAATTTGCATCAATATTAGGGAAGTTTTGTGGCGTGAACATTTCCCCAATGAGATAACTGTCCTGTGAATACATAAGAAGAAAAAGAATGAAGTGAAGTTCAATTCGAGGTTGATCTAATAAAAGGACAGTAACTAATTCTCAATTTCAACAATTTTATCTTAACTATACAGAATTACGTTAAAAGCACCATTGATCATTCGAAATCTATACTCTAAATTGTTACTCTTCGAAGTCCAAGCCACAAAATCGGAAATTAAAGGATGCTAACATCTAGGAACACTGTTCATTTTACTTAAAGTACATCAGGAATTTTTACTGAAATTTTGAAACTGATACAAGATTCATGTGACAAGTTCGGGGTGTAAAAATGGATGTGGTTATTTCGCCAGCAAGAGATTAGGACGGAAATACAGGTTGTGTATGAAAGGAAGGTACTGACAGAATACAGAAATCTGTCAACATCTCTGCAAAAAACAGTAAAAAAACTTTGGTAAACTTTATTTTTATATGGGCCAATCTAGTAACTTTGGACTTCGGCCCGTCACGATTCGCCTTTAGCTGTTAAGTGTCAAAATCCACACCCATGCCCCTGCCGGGACTTGAACCCGGGACCTTCGAGCCGATGGCCTACCGCCGCAGACCGCTCGGCCGGCACAAACAGAACTCCTCATCGGCATATATGTGCACTTTTCCAACATACAGAAATTTCTTCATTTCTCTCGTTTGCTTTCAAACATATATGAATATGTAATTTTCCTCTAAACAGTGCTACAAAAAAATATTTTTCATATTACTAATCTAATGTCTAATCACACTATTTTTATTTGCCTGATTTTCTTGAACAATACACAAAATTTTATCGTTATAATTTTAGTCAACACTAACAGATGAAATAATATGCTTCTTTACAAATGACTCTGACTTATTTTTATTTCTCCATCGCAAAGAAACGACCATAGACGTCACACACTAATATATATATATATATATATATATAAATGGGCCTTGGACGTTCGACAGATTACGTTCAATTTGGCTGCGTGGTCAATGCAATGACTTTCATCGAGAACGAGTGTTATCAACTGGGCTAAACTAGCGCTCGACGTCAGACACGGATTTTGGATATTTTAGTATCACTTGAAAAACTTTTACCTGTTATGTTTACTGCGCTAACTGCAGTTCTCAAAATTAATTCTGAAGAAATTTATCAAGTTTCTATACTTCCCAACAAAATCATAAAATTCGGGGAAAGATGGCGATGAAAACACTCGTAAATTTTGCATTCTGAGCCGTGACAAGTTAATCTGATAATAAATGGCCAAAAATGTTAGTTGAACATACTTGCACGGTCGTTTAGCCATTGCAAGCGCAATGTTCCCAGTGTGCACCACGTGAAGGTGGCCGTACAATTGTCCAATCTCCTTAATATTTGCTTATCAGAGACTTTTATATTTATATAAAAGTTACAACGAGGACGTTCAAATGTTACCAAAGCACATCTTTAGTTATTTTAGATCTCCCTCCCCCTTGTAAGTAAAAACAAACGGATACCTGACCCCCTCCCCTTGTGTTCACGTAAGACTTGCCAAATTTCTTACCGTTACTTCGTAGTCCAGAAATTTGTTTAATGCCACAATATATATCGTCACCTTGGAACCAACAAGTACTATGTCCACTTTTTGGAAAAATGGAGTTAACACTACAGTCAAAAACCTTGTACTGAAGGTCATCAGCCCCCAAAATAATATCTCACAAAACGACCTCCAAGTGGCTAGAAGTGTTAGAAATCAAATGAGTTTATACAGGCTTTAAATAGAACTTCAAACTTTAAAACTGTTTTCTCTCAAAAGTAGCAAAAGTGGACATAGTACCTGTTGGTTCCAGGGTGACGAAATGTTTTTAAGCGAATCTTACGTAAGCATTGCTCGGATTCTCCTCCCCATTCTTAGCAAAAATAAGTAAAACCTGACCCCTTGCCAGATCCCAGATGCCAAACGACTGATTAAATGGAGGTCAATGAATCAGAATTCGAAATCAGATTCTCTTTACCTGCTTTTATTTAGGCGCTGCGGTGCAATTTGAATGTATATTAAGGCCTTTAGGTATCTAAGGCCCAGGCCGGAATAGGGTAGGGGAGAGGATGTTGGAAGGTCCTATTGTGTATGCACCATCCCAGCATTTGCCTGGTGCGACTGAGGAAAAATCCTCAGTCAGGATGGTCGGCAATCCCAGCACCTCCCGAATGCTAAGACAACACTCTACAACTGAACCACGGCAGCTCGGTGCGCTACGGTGTGTTAGAGACTGCATGCATATAATGCAAAAATGCTCTAGGGGTAGGCTCAACCTTATCAAATTAAAAGCGGGAAGGGTCACTGAACCCAAATCTGAAGTTGAGGTGCTAGCCTGCGTGATAGATGATCGAATAAAGTGAAATTAAGACCAAAACATTTTGGATTGGATCGCTTAAAAGGATTATAAAACTTTATTTTCTATGGGTCATTTTAGTAACTATGGACTTTGACTCATCACGATGATACGAGTGCAATGCTGAGAAGTCAACCATGTTACCCCTGCACCATCCTGCCGCCTTACGAGTGCAATGTTGTTAAAATCCACAAATATTCATACACCTGGCGGGATTCGAACTCTCAACCTTGTGAACGGTGGCCCATTACCCTAGTGCACACGACTACCGAGTTCAGAATGAAAGTTACCACTTTCACTTATATGTCCAAATAATAGTTTTTGGCAATTACGATTATTTTAGCAGCATCTCTTGCCGAATGTTCTCGTTAAAAAGTTTTGAAACGCTTTTTATTTTTTCACTGGAATATTAATTGAATTTGATTGGACCGAATCAACTATTAAGCTAGTACTAGCTAAATAACAACGTATTGATACGAGATGTAACTAATTTCATATAATGTTGTCGTGTCCCTCATAAACTGGAATGTTCAATATCAACTTACTTTCTCCTTATCATGGTATCTAGTCGATATAGCATAAAATATCCTTCGGATGACAAGCAATCTCTGCTTGAGAACTATGGAAAATGAAGACTCGGATAAAACCGACCGAGCCAACTCTAGCTGTGCAGACAATAAGGCTGCTACATGGTGATCCTGTTCTGCCGCTGTAGGTGGTTCTGTTTCAAAATCTGGTAACACTGGTCCTGGATAGAGAACAGTAGTTGGCGGCATAACTATCACCTCCTGGAATTAAAAACGCGAGCAAAAAGAAAGTACAGAACTTAATATTTATGAATACTACAATAATAATTACATAAAGATACAGTATTATACGTTTATAGCTGAAACAAAGCTAATTTAACTATGAATCTGACCATTCAGTCAGCTACGTCTTGGTAAACTTTGGTAAACTTAATTTTTATATGGGCCAGTTTAGTAACTTTGGACTTCGGCCCGTCACGATTTGCCTTTAGCTGTTAAGTGTTAAAATCCACACCCATGCCCCTGCCGGGACTCGAACCCGGGACCGTTGAGTCGATAGCCTACCGCCGCAGACCGCTCGACCGCTCGGCCGGCTCTACGTCTTGGTATACGTTATTTACTTTCAATCACACGTGACTTTCACCAAGCAAACAAGTAAGTAAAAATAAACAAAGTATATCAAGCAAGAAAGTCAGGTACCAAACAAAATGCAAAAGAAATTTTGTTTCGATGTATACAAAAACAAACTTACTAATCGTTTAAAACAAGGAGAAAAAAGACGGCGTGATGTCAAAAATTTTACATCCCACGACACTCCGTTCTCTTAACTGAATTTTGTCTAATAATAAAAGGTAAGGTAAAACCTGAACAGACTTAAGACAAGATTAGATTACCTATCTCTATCGCTCACA
>JAGDQP010057259.1:0-12779 GCA_022664845.1 Lepisma saccharinum | reverse complement strand
TACCGACTAGGCAACGCATATGCCATATATATATATGCCTTCGCTCACGCTCACTGCTTACTAATAACCCTCCGGAACCCACTTTTACTGGAGGCACCCCAAGTTTTTCCATCCAGTTGAAGGCAATAGTAAACCATTATCGGTTCACCTTGCCTATTGTCCTTCGGGTCAATTTCCTCGCCTTCTCTAACACAAATAAAACCCTGAAAACTGGTTTGTGACTACAACAGCTTGTAATTCACTTTTCCGACTCGAAAATTAATTCATTGTACTAATATTAATAACCAAACCAATAAATTATATTTAAAAAAATAATGTTAATTTTCATGAATAATTCGTACTCAAAGTAAAAAAAAGTTTATGCATGAATGGCTAAAAAGAAAATCATGGGCGCGTTAATTCAATAATTTATAAAGTGACTTGTATTTAGTCTGGAAGCGAGGCTTGAAGCCCGAACTCTCGGAGCCATCACAGAACGTCCCTGTGTTTGGGTCTTATTTATGTGGCGAAGCACTACATCTAGTGGGTATATGTGCACATTGGCATTCTTTTTGATGAGGCGCATTGTTTATCAAATATAATAATATGTTCCCTGTGTTTGGAATCTTTCGCCTGCGGTCCTCAATTATAAATGTATATATTTGAATAATTTCAAATAGAATATGTTGGTACTGGGTTCGTTTCAAAAATATGGAGTTGGGGACAGTATTTTGTGTTTGTTTTTTCCTGAGATTTCATGCAGCTGTTGTGCTGCGATTATTATTATTATTATTATTAATTTTAATAATAATACTCCGTTGCTATTGTTGTGTATGCATCTACAGTTGGCACTTTATTTGTTGTTAGGTTGTTATAAACATTTTTTTAAAGTAGTTGTTGGTAGTCGCTGTTGACATCTGCAACTGTCAGATGGGCTTGGAAAGACAGGCCCTACAGTTGTCTGATTAGTTGCATTCTGAACCACTTTGTTATCGACCACTACGGGGTTTGAACTTGTGGCTACGTGCATAAGATGATAGTGATAGCCACTTCTGTATCTCTACGACATTTTTGGCCAAACGTTTGTAAGCTTTCAGGGGTGACCTGGACTACAGAGCCCGAAAATACGACGCCAAAAATCCCTAATTAATTAAATTTCCAGACCGGGTCCAGATTCGGATCGGGTCAGCTATGTTGGCGTCAGGCTGGGTTACCGAAAGTGACCCGGTTTCAGCTCTGGTTATAACTCCTAGTAAGTACTAAACAATGACATCTACCCGCAAGGAAAGTTACATTGCGAGAAATTACTTTTCTGGACTACCCCTGGCTTTCGGCAATTTTAATTTGTCCATCTTATAATCTACTTTGTTCCGTTAAGTCTTTGCTCCGTTTCCAAAAGAAAACAAAATCATTTCCCCATTCTCTCGGACAATATTCCCGAAGTTCACTGTGCTAACCGCAAGATCTTTACGAAAAGAATCTTTCCTGAAGATTATATTCCCCCCTTTCCCCGTACATTCTACAGTTGTGCTGCTTCTATCCCTCCGTTCCCTTCGCAAAACAAATGCAGTAGATATTGCATTGTCGAAGTTTCCTGAAGTTGCCCTCTTCCGGAGATAGCTGAAGTCTGCTCATTCTCCAGCCCGTAGCTATAGGTTTTCTCGGATTGTACCAGGAATAGGCAAAAAAATAGCGTAGCAGCTATTTTTTCGTTGCTACCATTGACGAAAAGTACCAGCTACCACTTTAAATGCTACTTTTCTCTGAACGTCGCGAAGGGTAAAGAACAGCACGCCGAGTAAAAAGTAAGCTGGAAGTTGTTACTTAATTTTCTTTGTCTGTCCCTTATCGGCAGAAACAAACAATACAGTTGACCAATAATAGTCGGACTTGCGATAATGATAGAAGTGCAGTTGACATCGCGATTATAATAGTAAAAACGGCGGAAGTCGACGACCGTCTCGCGCTAGGAATTTGAGAGGGGAAAAATGTAAAGATACATGACCGCACCTAACCGAATCGAGATATCGTCTTCACACACTCTCTCTTTTTCTTTCCTTACCCAGGCCATTTTGTGACTAAATCTAACCAATTTGAACTCACAGCCACAAAAAATTACAATTTTTCTATTGCTGATATAGGCTTTGACCTACTTTCTAGGAGATTTTACAACCAATCTAACCATAGAAGTGACACTGTTTCTCACTAGAGTAGGTGAGTTATGAATGCCTGCATCATACTTTAGTGATATTATGATCTAATTAAGTAAAATGCATTACTTTCTTATTTTCAACAAACAGGATTGCTGACACGACGGGACAGAAGAGTAGAGGGACAAATACTCAGGTAAGAGTCCAGGGTTTCTGCCAGGGCATACCTAATGAGGGAATTCCAAATTCTCAAGCACTGCGCCCTCCAGCAATAAATGGTTTAAGGTAAAAATATCGATAGAAACCCTAAGCTTCTATTACACTATCCCGATTTTGACGTTACACCCCCCAAACTGAAAATCTTGACAAATCACTGTACTGGGCAAGATCTATTATTTATATTATTTGCATCGTTGAAAACTTTGAAAAACAAAGTGATAAAGATGAACACCCACTGGAGTATGAAATACTGCTCCCGAGATGGACGCCAGAGCAGTCTTTTTTATTGTGCCCTTGACGCCCACCATAAACAAATTTATATCGAAATAGGGCCCTCGAACCAAATGTGCAAATTCCCTTTTTCTCCCACTAGATCCGAGACTACCTATTCCCTTGAAGTATAGTGAATGGTGATATCCAGAATAGTGTAAATCAAGGGACGCGAAAAACTTGAAACTCAAAACAGATTGGCAACATTGACCACTGTGATCGTTGGAAGATGGAGTGTCGCACAGTATTTTTCCTATGGCGTCCAATGATGTTCATCCGAATTTTGACGCGAGTATGTCCAACTGTATGGGGTCCATTTGATAAATTGGATTTAAAAAGGGTTTGCATTGCAACACTGACAACTGGTGTGCTTGGAGAAGGGAACCCCCACAGTATTCAAACATTGTCCCAAATAATGTTTATGCCAAGTTTTCACAGTTGTAGAAGCAATTTGAAAATGCAGTTGTATTTCTAATAAGATTAACAACACTGACGACCTCTCCCAGTATGCTAAATTTGGTGTAAATTAATGGACGTGTGTGTAGTGTAGATTTGTATAAGAAACAGACAGAAAAACTTTCATTTAGATGGAGCCTATCTAAAATTAGACTATAAGTTCACAATATATCATATATTCTAATTATTACTTTCGTAATGTTTCGTTTCATTATACCATATAATAATATTTTGTGTACCTATGTTTGCGAAAGAAAAAATACATTTTTGTTTCTCTTAGCAATTATTACCTAGCCTTTGTGATCCAGGCGATAACGTCACGGCCTTCGGATCGGTCATGGGTAGGTACGTGGGTTTGAAAACAGCAGTTCAGTGGTAGAGCGTATAGTTGTTTGGCTTAGCATTCGGTAGGTCCTAGGTTAAATCATAACAACCGATCGTCCAGACAAATGTTTTTTCAGAGATTTTCCTCAGTCACACCAGGAAAATCCCGGGTGGAACCTTAAACTTATACCATGGCTGACATCTTGCCGCATCATTTCCCCTGTCCCGGTTTGAATCTTGTGTCTGGAGGCCATAAGTAGAGTATTCGAATTTAAAGCCCGTTGTTCAAATTTAAGTTTTAGTTTTGGTTTAGGTTTGAGAGCATTTTACTTCCGAAGGTGAGTCAGAGTGGAGTATTACGTGTTTTGGAACTTGATTGTCGTTTGTCTAACAAGTGCTGTTCTTTTTTTTTAAAAAAAAAAAAAGATGTGGTGGTCTTTCTACCTACTGTGTCTTTCTGGCATCGCATTGAAAATTCGCCACATGACTTCATAAAGCAAATTGGAACAGCAAATCCACCACGATTCACTTATCGAATGCCGCATCCACCACCTAATTAACCATAACAAATTCAACTCAAATAGACTTATCCAAGTACGCATACAGCAAAACTGACATTCCAACTATGTGGTTAAGTTACGCTAGCAACAGAAGACAATTCATCTCCCCTTCTCCTCCCCCTTTTTTCCACCAATTCACTCCTTACAACTATTACTTTAATATCTCAATTCAGTTCATGATACAATTAGGATTGCGACAGTTGCGCCCTAATTTTTCACAATATATACCTCACACAACGTATAGACAATTAATCAACGCCAATGGAAGGCATAGATATTATCCGAAACTTCGTAACCTGAAAACTGTCACATACTACCTCCACCTCGACCTCGACCTCGAGGGAGGCCTTTGTTTTTTTATATTTTTTTTTCAAAGTTTTGTCTTTCGTCTCCGCGAGAGGTGAATATTTTGTTTTGTGCGGACGAAGACCAGTACTATTGTCCATCCTCCGGTTCCCCAGTTTCGTGGGTTCAATATATAAGTAGTATTTATTATTTTATTATACATTTTGATATCTAGATCTAAATTTTATTCAAGTTGTGGGATCTCATCACTATAAGAAATTTTTCATCATAATGTTTATCTTGTCTGAGACATCATGCAGAACGTCGTCAGTTGGTTGAGTTCTTGTGGAGTTTTTGTTACCCACAACAAGACTTAACTATTTTTTTCTATTTCGATGGAAGCTTATTTACTGAGTTACTTCCTTCTACTAGCCTGCTTCAGTGTCAGCGGATGTAAGATTTCTGCCTCTAGCCACACCTGAATCCGAATTGTTTAATGCTGTCCATCTGAAGACAACGTGCTCAATATGATATGCCCACAGTAGCGGCTATTTACTCTTAATTTGTCATTGGGAACTTTTCTCACATTGCCGCGCACCTCTAACGAATTATTTTTTTGTTCTAAAAGACTAGAAAAGTACCTTTGATCATGAATTTCCGATGATCGACTCGCCTCGATGATTATTTGGCCGTGGAGCGAAAAGAGGTTAAAAAATGTATATTGCCGATCTTGCTAATGATTGCTAAAGTGGATCCAGGACATTACCATTTGATGCATTAGAGTTTTTCATCTACTGTTAATAACACTTTACAAATAGTTGGCAATTAAAATGTCCTTAGTTTTTATAACACATAGGAGTGTTACTTGTTCTTCGCTATGTCGTATTAACAGCCAAGAGAATGCGTATGTGAATTACGTACAGGGATTTCGTCAAGATTTTCAGTTCGGGGGGTAAGTCAAAAGTGGAGTTTTGTACCATTTCTGTTGACCTTATTTTTTTGAGTTGGGAGCGCTGTCGAAGATTTGGGGGTGACTCCACACAGGGGAGGTCTGACGGAATCACTGATTACGTATATGCAGAGTACTGAATGAAATCTGCGCTTGGAAATAGGTAGGTTGCGCCAAGCGATACATCATGTAAGGTCCTTCCAAAATTATTTTGCCTCTTCCAAGGAAAAACTGAAATGACGCCACTGACTCCGGAGGAAATTGAACCTGTGAGCAAGCGCACAAAAAAACGAGCACGCTAATCTGTCGGACTCTCCAGAATCTGTATCACAGAAGTATTAAATTACAAATGGATCAAAATGACGGGTAAATATTTTCTTCATAAACAAGCGATACCAGATGATCTGACGGACCAAATTCCTCAAGCTGTTCTTTATTAGTTTTAATGTATTCTGAGAAAGGGCTATTCACAGAATTTCGCAGGGTCAATGCATAGTATTGCCCTTCGAACAAACCAGTGTAGCAAGATGAAGAGAGTTGTTAGGACTCCTTTCCTTGGAAGCTTACTTTGCTTGCGATTAGAGTGAGTACCCAATTGAAGCGCGTGTTTTATTGTAAGGCACGTGTAACCCGTATTCGAAATAGCTATTCGTCTAAATCACAAGCAACACAAACTTTCATGAAAATCAGCCCTTAATCTTGAAGAACGTGAAATATCCTTGCCAAATAGTTCTTCCAAAATTTTCGAAGAACATTCTTTAAGTATTATTCAATTACATTCTTTAGATATTATCTCGACCGCTTCATTATAATCGCATTCCACCACCTCAGAAAGACCAAACGGATAAATATTGGCGATATGTTATTAATATCGAATCTAGAAATTTTTGCATGGGGGCAGGGGTAAAGTTAAATTTTGGCGTCCTTTACATTGTTCCGCATCGCGTAGTGTTTTATGTATTCCCACTGGCCTGACAAATAATTTAAGTTCTTGAGCATTGTTATATTAATGTAGAACAAATTTTGCGAACAGTTTGTTAAAATTGAGGAAGGAAATCTTATTTGTGCACCGAGAATTTATTTTGAAATGAAATATCAGCATTCTCATTTCTTCGAAAACAAGAGCATGTCGGTTTGTAAATCAGATTACTGATCTTATTTATTAGAAAATTGTTTCCAGTGCCCAAATAAGAAATTTTTCCTGAATTCTAAGATTTTTTTACTGTGCATATTTCTTTCAAGGTTATGCTATGCTTTGAAGTATCTGCTTATAATTTATTGGATCAAGATAACCCATGCCAGCGTACAGTTTCCCATGGTACGAAAGCGGATCCTGGCTACTGCTGTATCCACTATAAATTGTATATATTAATACGGAACAGATCCAATGGCGATGCAAAGAAAGGCGTCTCAAAGGGGCACACATCGCCAGGTTGCTTATTTCCTTTTCGTACTAATGTGACATTGGAATGGCAACTCGAATCGATCAGTGTTACAAGCGAACGATTTTAATCTTCTGTTCATAATTATGCACAGTCCTGGGCACTTTAACAACTTGCTCAGAGCTCCTCTGATCTTGTTCCATCCGAGTAATTTGCTATACCTTTTTGTAGTTCATTGTTGAACTCTGGAAATAAACGGACAGGTGCTTTATTATTTGAAAGATCTGCATATAAGGTCAATTGCTACAGTTTTACAATTTATGAAGTAACGGTGAAGATTTATTTGCTTCAAAATTAGTTCTAATGATGAAGCCTATTCACTCTGATATACCATGCAATGCCACCGCCATTTCAAATTAGACATACTTAAAATGGTTTCTACTTTCTCCTGAAATTTTTCGAAGTAACTTCTCTGTGTTGCCATGTTGGGGCGATGTTCTGCATAAAGGATCGTAGAAAGTTTTCCACAAAAAGGACGGTGTTGGAAGTTCAGCCATCTTGTGGCACCGATGGAAGTCAAGATAATAATTTTAGCTGATTCCTCTCTTTACAATTTTTCTTTCCTCGTTCCTTGATTGTCTGGCAAGAATCGTTAAAAATCAATCTATCTGTATGGTTCTGTAAAATGTAATATATGGCATAATACAACACGTCACTTCACAAATATACAAATTGGCTACATTACTATTGAGTCATAGAGTGGATATGGATAACCTCTGTTTGTCGACAAAAGGAAGCAGATTTTTATGAGAAGATTTGGCTGTTCCTTAAAGCTTCTGTTTTTTTAATTTATCCAATTCGTTCCTTTTTTGAATTCCATGCCAATGATAAAATGTCACACACGTTAACTGTTTGTAATTCGCTGCTATAACTAGCTCCAAAAGCATGAAAAGATGATTATATTAAAGCTAAAAGACCACTTCTGCTTGCCTGATTCTTAGAAGTCCCACTAAGGTCAGATTACCGGTTAATTAAAGTGTTATTCGATTTCATTTAACTTACGAAAACCAACACGACGACTTGTACTTATTATTAGGATATAGACACCGCAATATCTGAAAAAATCAGTCGCGATATACTGATAAAAATAAAACAAAGGTTCCCCTTATTCTTTTCACTGATTTCTCCCAAAGTTTTCCTACGTCGTACATCATATCCGAAGGAAAGAGACAGAATTGTGGAGTCCTAAGAGGCGGAATGATATATTAATCACTTCTATGCATTTGATATTCGCATGACACAGATAGCAAATTCATTGACGGTTTCACCTCACACAAATAAGAAAATATGAAAGATACGTACCGGTATGCTATCACCGTTTATTAAATCTTTTATTATACTTTCAAAGACCCCTTAACAAAAATAATGTTTTTCTTTAGTTGTAGCATAGCATCTCGTTGTCATTCAATTGCTACTTCTTCACAGATTCACTGTGCGATATTATCAAGAAAAACACTATTCGCGAAGATAAATAGAACGTTTAGTGCCGAATCTTTAAGAAGTGTATAGGTGCTTCAAAGTGCAAGGCATATTTTGACTTTAACATTAAGATTGATAACTTTTATATATGATTTGCCAAATAATGACTAAATTTCCTACCTCCACCTGACATTTGCCGGCTTATATTCACTGATCTATTTATACACTGATCTGTTCAGGATTCGCTTATACCTTATTCAAATTAAATTGGTTTTCGGGCAAGTGAATTATTTCAACTGCACGTCGACGAACTTAGCACTCTGTTCCGACTGTCTCTGTACGTACAGATTTGACCATTTTCGATTAAGCAATGGGACTAGATTACTTTCACCTCCGCTAATCTCATCAACAATTACTGAAATCACTATACACCATTTATCTCATTCGTAAATGTTCACTTATAACTATGCATCAACAATTCTATAAGCCACTTTAAATAGGCACTTCTCCTTCAATAGGCTTCAACTAAGATGATATGCTTCAACATATGTACGTATTATCGTCTATCCTGAAGATTATTCCCGACCTTCATCACAGATACAGCCTTATACTCTCTGCTTTATTCAATATCCATCTGGATACGATATCGTTCAAAATATACTTTATTTTATGCACAATCACGGAGCTTCAAATTTACACGACTACTTGTGTCACAATTCACACATCGTCTTGTGATCAATTGTTTTTTTATTATGCCTCACTTTTACACCGGACGGCTTTGGTGATTGCCTTCGGTGTTCCAAACGCACATAACTCACACCAGGGAATGTTTATGTTGACGGTTACTAGTACATAAGGCGCCCGACACGAACTTTAATACGTTTGACACAACACTACACAAACATAAGATAAAATATAAAATGGAAAAATAAAAATGTCTTATTAGCTATCTAATTGGACACATAAGATAGCTGAACCTTGAGTACTTCTTTGTTGCTTCTGATCGTAAAATTGAAATTTTATCTTCTTGGATTTTACAGTCACTTACAATAACAAGTGGAGGCTGGAATTATAAGAAATACTTACTCTTTCATCCAGTAGAATTGTTTCACTGTACGCCGAATTAGACAATCAACTTGACAGTACAAATATGCGCCAAAACATGACATGCTAAGATATTTTTCCATTTGGAGTAAGAGAGTTGAGTCCTTCAGTACCACGAGATAGATAGGCAGAACAAAAATTTTTGTCTTGTTCTAACACAAACACACACACAGAGAGAGAGAGAGAGAGAGAGAAGGACACAAAGAAAGTATGGAAGAAGACGGGGAGCAAAAAAAGAAGAAAACAAGGAAATAGGGGAAGACACGAAAATAAATGAAATTTTAACGTTTAAGGATACACAGTCTGCGACCTTCTTCCCGGCACCCCCCTCTCTCTCATGTGTTTCTCCATTTATGGGATAAATCTCCTTCAATAGCAATCGCGACCTAAGGCAATGCATAGGAGACCATCTTTTCCCACCATCAAGTGCTGGGGATTGGTCGGGATTTCGCCACTGTGCTGACAAGTCAGAAAGCGACGGCGGCCCGGAAATGGCCTGACGACCAAACGTTATGCCGGTTAGTGGAAAGTTTAGAGGATACTACACTAACACATAACACACTCATTGCTGATATGCAGAAACAAATTAGTGATCTAGAAATGAAATATACTTCTGTGACTAATACTCTTAATAACTTATCCAAAAAGTATGCTGACACTAATGACTTTCGTAATGTAGAAGCATCAATAGCTCTAATATCTACAGTGACTCAACTTTGGGAGGTGCAAGATAGTATTAACAGTTTCATATCGATAACAGACTTTAATCTAATAACGATAAAATAACGAATTATATTCTCGCAAAAGTGAAAGGCCTAGAAGATAAGTTAAAAGGCGATGTGTATAGAGCTACATACGCGAAATCTAATGAATTATTATCATCAAAACATAATTTACAGTGTTCAGTTCTTTAAAATTTATTCAGTACCTAATAAAAAACGTGATTTTACACGTTGCAATGTTAGTGGTAAAGTATATCTCTTTAATATGAATATACCCTATTTCGAAATACCTTTTCTTGGAAAACTTAAAATTATTGGTTTTCATTGGATTAAAAAGTTCAAAGTATAAAAAATAAAATGTGTAAGAAATAAATGAAAACCACAGGAATACTTTGTCCATTGAGGTCAAATTTAAGTTGGAGTGCCATCTGTCAGCTCTTTGAAATTCTTTTAGATTATTCCGCAAGCAGAGAATATACAAAGTCTTTCTTACAAGTATATGGGTCTGAATGCTTACCTAATGTTGGTTATGAACTATGAAACACACTCCTATAAAATCAATAAAATGAACAAAGCACGTTCTCTTCTTTTCATCTTCAAAGGGAAGCATTTTATCATATAAACAATCAGGCAGGAGTTTTGAATTTCTTTATGTTAAAGGTTTGTTTCTTTCAAACCCCTTGTTAAAATTGGCTGGGAGGAAAGTTGATGTTTTGATGTTGATGAAAGCATATCCTATGACAGTCATTTTGAGTTTCACATATTTCTCATATGACAGTAGGCATTTATTCAATCTCTGTGTACCATTAATATGTCCGCTGTATTTACTCTCATGCTTTACTGTATGTGTATTTACTGACTTATTCAGTGCCTTTAATGACTTTTGAATGAACTTGCAAGACATTTGTTATATTATTTTGAGCACTCCCTCGGGTAAACCTTCTTTACTTATGTGATCTATAATTATCTTTTTCACTTTGCGTCTAATTAAATAAAACTGGCAGCACTTATATCTATAGCGTATAATAGACCTACGATATATATTATCCTGATTGTCAGTATAAATTTCGAAACTCGAGCCCGGTGCTAGTTGTGCTGAGTGTTGTTTCTGCAGCAATTTTACCAGTTTTACGAAGAGAATTGGGAGACGGAACATGTAGTTACGCCTTTGATACTGGCTTTACTTTCACTTTCCCCGTGAAAGTGAACGCTGATGACTTCAATCTTGAATTGTGATGGGCTTAGGTCAAAAGTTGAAGTACAACCCTGAAAAGAAAATAAAGAAATGACAGTTAAAGGAGACAGTTTTCTCTTAACAACGTGTCCAGGTTAGATATTTCAGTTTTATTTTAACGAAATTATTAAATTTCAGTTCGTATCCATTGCTGGGCAATCAATAGCATTCTCTACATTTACTAAAGAATTACTTACTTAGTCTATGGTTTAAACCTTGTTTACATTACTAAATCTAAGCATGGCCAACGTTAACCGAAATCCTTTAGTAATATAAAAAGCTAGTTACCCTTAACACGGGTTTCAATTCCCACTTGCGTCAACGGTTATGTTCTTACATTAGTAATTTAAACGCAGTCAGTAGGCGTGGCTCACTTCGTGAGTTTATTTCTTTCTTCATCACAATATATAGCATCCCAGTGGTGCGTATAGCTTTTAAAAAATAAAGAATGATGACAGCAGTAATCTACAAAATACTGCGCTAGAATATATAATTTGTGTTCATTAGAATATAATTTAAACATCTATGATTTAAACTTAGAGTATGGAAAAAGGATATTTCGTACTCTAAGCATGAAACCGGTTTGTTTGTTGACAATAGTAGGTGGGCTGTCGTAGCTCTGTGGAAGAGCGTTGGCGTAAAATTCGGATGGTCGGGGGTTCGATCCCAGTGATCTGCCATCCCTCTGAGAGGTTTTCCCAGGGTTTGTCCTCAGTCACACTAGGAAAATGACGGGATGGTGCCTTCAACATAGGCCTTGACAGACTTAAAATTTCAAATTTATTGGCAATTGTAGTAACCAAGTAAAGCTCCGTAGTATAAACGTAGTTATTTCAACCATGATTTTGAGCATCATAAAAATCTTATTCATCTAAACATGATATTACAGAACTCGGCATTGCATCGTCGGCCTAACAAACGTTCCCCATAGGATTTTATCCTTGGAAAGAGCAAGGCAGTTTTCATAACCTGCACCTACCTTTCGAAGATCTCTTCTAAAATTGTCTTCCCAATGACCTCTTGGTCTTCCCAACGGTCCCTTCCTCTCAAGCTTTTCATATTAAGTGAAATATAATTTTCTGGAAAGTAGGTTATGAAAATGGTTTGCCTATGATTGGCACCATGAATGGCTTCCCGTTAGGTGCCCTCGACATTCGCTCCGCCAATTGTGGTGAAAATGTAGTCGTACATCGGAAATGCAAGATTCCACCAGAACTGAATCGGGGCAAATTTTAACCCAGGTTTATACTTGAAGCCCGGTAACCGAGAGGTCAAACCAAAGTTTTAAAGTACTTCTTTGTGTGAACCGTACTTCTTTCAGGACTGATCGGTCCAGAGGTGTTACCCCTCAGAGCATGAAAAACGCCGAATATACCCTGTCAATAATACTTTCCAGACCGGATCAAGTTTGTATTGCCTGAGTAGTTTGTTGTACCGATTCTAGTAAGATTTGCACACATACATTATCGTACGTTTCATAAAGTAAGTTATAGAAAGTATCCCGACCAGGGATTCTGCCACATTCCCCCCTAATGGGAGGGTTTGTCCTTCAAATTGCCCAGCACACACTCGAACCTTAAAATTTTAGTGCTAAAGATCAATAGAAGCAGTGAAACATTCTATCTGGACTTTACTCCAGCAAAACTGAATCAACTGACGGAGTCTC
>JAGDQP010057258.1:0-12779 GCA_022664845.1 Lepisma saccharinum | reverse complement strand
ACGAATGTTACTGATAAGGATACTTACATCAAAACAAGAAACAAACTTCCTTTGAAGAAATCAGGGTTATGCCTATAGGAGCTCAAAGTGAGGCGTCATTGTTATAAATGACGTCATAGTTTGATACATAATGACGTAAGCAGTGTCGGCGTAGTGAATCGCAATCGAAGTAGTACCAAATACATCTATTTAAGTTACCTTTTTAATGGGCTAAAGCACCTTAGAGGGGATTTTTATGCTCTCCCTAATAAACTAGACAATTACGTTTCGAAACCCGTCCATGTGACACTGCTTCAATCATAAACAGATATATCGGGCACTACTTTGATCGTTGTGGGCTAAGACAACACTGGCTGCGTCACTGTATCGAGATATGACGTCATTAGTGTCCATGCTGTCGTCACTTTGAGCGCCTGTAATTCCGAAACTATGCATAATTTTGAATTTCTTTAGAGGAACAATTTTTCTTGTTTTGATGTAAGTAATGACCCCCGAAGTCCTCAGGGGAACACCCGGTATATATTAATGTAATGAAGCAATGACTTGTTATAAAAGGATTTTGTAATTTTCATTATTTTATTACCTAGAAGACGTGCTTGCCTTGAAGTGATGATCTTACATCCTGTTGAAGTGTATTTGTCTTTGTTTTAAACTTTTCTATGGAGTGTACGACGTATTATAGAACCACAGCGTTGAATTTAGAATAGAATGTAAATTTAAGTTACATATATTTTGTTTTTTGTTTATAATATTTTATTGTTTGTTTCCATTAATCACAGATGGAACCAAAAGAAATAAATTTGTTTATTCGTAATGAAAATTGTGCTTTTCCTATTTTGTCTTTAGTAGTAATTTCGATTGACCAAAAGTAATTTTTGTACAGCGGATTTGTATCTAATTCCCGCAAAATCATTGTCTGTTACGTAAAAGAAATATTTTCGACTACATGCTGCTGATTGAAATGACTACTACGTATACTTTAGTCTTCAGAAATAAATTATTACAATGTTCAACAAACGAGTAGTTTATAATTATAGTTTAGTCATTTTAAGCCAAAATGTTAAAATCATGAAACATAGTATACTTGACAACCAGAATAACATATTAAAAGGTCCTGAAAAATCAAACTTGTGCTACGACCGCCATCTTGGAAAATGGCGGCCAAAGTTTAGTTTTTATTTCAATTTTCGCGGAAACTAAGCATCACATGGGAAAAGGTTTCAAATGAAGTTTGTTTAGCATGAATCCTTTTTGTTTTTACCATTTTTTCTTTTTCTTTTTTTCATTACCACTTTTCTTTTTACAATTCCAATCCTTTAGATCAGTTTTAAATATATATATATATATATGAGCCTGCGTAGCCCAGTCGGTAGCGCGATCGACTTCAGTGCGAGCGGTCCCGGGTTCGATTCCCGGTGGGGGTCCAAAAATTTCGGTGCTGACCCAGCATCGTGAGGACAATTGGGGAGCTGCTGTGAATAAAATACAGTGGCGATCACAGTGAGAGCTTCGGCTCTCCTCTCCCAACCCGTCTGGTCAGCGTGGGAGCAGTAGACTAACTCCTCCCTTCGGGGAGAGGCCTGATGCACTAGTGGATTGAATATGGCTGTGATTTATTATATATATATATATATATATTAAAAGCATAGATTTGTTATACAGAAAGTACTTGACCACCCACGTAACATATGAAAGTTCTCCAAAAATCAAAGTTGGGCTGTGGCCGATATCTTGCAAAATGGCGGTCATTTTTTTAAATTTTCGCGGAAACTAAGCGTCACATGAAAAAGAGTTTTAAATAAAGTTTGTTCAGCATAAAGTTATGGATTTTTTAAAATTACTTTTTATTGTCAATTGACCAATCTCATTTCCTCTCACTACTGCCCTCTTTAAGTTATTTTTTTAACTGCAACATTTTCTGTTCAGTAAACTGAGTAACTTTTGTGTTAGATATCGAAATGGTGTTAAAGAAATTAAATATCTCCAGAGGATAGCACGATTTCAAAAACAGCAGAAACATGTAGGACAGCCAAACTGTGGATAAAATATATGAAAATGGTTATTCTCATTATGGAATTTATTAGAGCTGAAAGGACAGGAGACTTTTCACTTCATCTGAATACAGTAATCGGGATATTATTTTTGTCATGCTGGGGGTCATAACATATTTGCTCTCATCTCTATGTCCAAAAAAACTTTATAGATAAAAATATACTAAAATGAGTATATGGACAGTTACATTAACATATACTGTAATTATCATAACCTGTCGGTATTTTTTCAAACAGATTACAATTTAACTTAAGCTTGCTTGTAATTTTATATTTAATTCTTAGTGCCTACATTCTTAATAAACTGATGTCATCATTTATGTTATTTCTTCCCAGAAAAAATGTGTAATCACTTTAGGAAAAACTTTTACAAATAGTTTATGTTGTTCGAAAATTTTAAACGCTCAAGAAATGACATGGAACATGGAACAAATGACAGACATTTTTTGAGAATGTGGCTTTCGACTCACGAAAAATACTTGCAGTACTTGGATGTTTTGTTCCCATCCACGAATTCTAACTACTGAAGAAATTATACAATTGTTTTTATTCATTCACTTAATAAAATGATGCTGAAACAATGAAGAAAAATATAAATCGTGTTCAAAAATCTATCATATCGGACTCGCGTAGAACGAAGAATGTTAGACTGTAGTACACTTTATTCTCCATAGATGGCAGCAAATTTGTAAGGATGCTTTGCCATCTAGCGGGAAAATGTGAACTACATGATAACAAGGGCATTCTTTGTGTTTGTTAGGCAGTGAAAGGTTTTGTGAAGATATGTCAAAAGCCCTTATTTGGCCGATATTTGGAGCTCTTTTCATTACACATATGGCTATGAAAGACCAGCTAAATAAATTCCTTCATAGTTGTATATGTGAAGTGTTTATTAAAATGTTATTGCTGGTTTTTGCCATTGTAGAAGAACTGTGTGAAAATCAGGTTCTATAATTAATAGTATTGGTAGATGTTAGATATTTTTAAAAAAACAAATATACTTTATCTAGGTTTTTAATAGCATGCATTAGTGCAAGATTGATATCTAAAGATTTGAAACGGAATTGAAAACTATCACTTTTAGCCACACAAGGAATTTTCCTTTGTAGTAAAAAAAATGCCTAGTACTCATGATTTTTTAAAACATTTTCTCTGACGACATTTAAACGTCCATGTTTAAGACATTCTACTATCTCTAATTATAACGCAAAGGAAATAAAACTGTATTTTCAGTTTTCCGAAAATTAACATGTACTGTGCTGTATAAATTTTTGGTTTTAAATCTGAATAATTTGCAAGAGGATTAGATTTGTTACCTCATGAACAAAATGCCACACTTGCTAGAGAGTCGACGTTCAGATTTGTGGCGGCTGTAGCCAAAGAGCTGGCTGGAAGGTGGTTAAACGGTGGTATCCGCCAAGTCGGCGTTTCAGCGGCAACAAGACGTCGGCCATACGTATGGACTGAAGCTAGATACCGTGTTATCGTAAGTGGGCTAGCGTCGGGCCAATGGATCCCGTCGGCGCTCGTCATGAGGTTATAAAACCGAGTGACGGTCCGATTCGGCCATATCTTCAACGCATATTTGTTTCAATTACGATATCTTCCAATGATAGACATTAAAATAAAATTTTAAAAATGTTTTGCACTAGTCAGGTGTGTGAAATTATTTATGTTAGTGTAATAACATTAGTGAAGAATCAAACCGTGTTTCAAAGGGAAATGCGGCCAGTTTTTTTTTTCAGATTACAAGGTTAAGCAAGTTGGAACTGCGATTCTAACAATAGCGAGGGCTCCAGTCTGTTGATAGCATTTTAGCCACGCAAGTATTATTTTTTATAAAATAGGCTGGCAACACTGACAACTGCAGTGCTTAGGTAGGGTAAACCCACTATTTTGTTGAGTAATGGTTATGCCAAGTTTGGCCCAACTAGGTCTAACTGAATTGAAGCAATTTGAACAATTACTTTTAATGGTTAGCAACACTGAACTACTGCACCATTCAAGACGGTTCTGGCATCCCTGGGCTAGTCTAATTAAGACCTTTCCAACGACACCTCAAACTTCTATCTACACCTTGTAATTACTGAGATTTAATTTCTGGACATGGACTGACACCATAACAGGGCTTAGAAGGTCCCTTTTTGCTATAGCTTTGGTATCAAGGTACCTTAGAAGGTTGGGAACCGTTGGTAAGAAAAAGAAACAAATTTTAATAAACCAAAATGGTGTAATGTTTAATGAGACTGGACACCCTTGAAAGAAAAATCAAATAATTACACTTACATATAGAAACCCATGATAGAAGTTAATAATTCGACATTTGTAGTTTAGCCTTAAACCGTATATTATCGCTATGCTGGTCCGCCGGCAAGTTTCAACCCAGAAATTATTAGAGCTACGAAGATGGTTGAGGTGTTGTTTGAAACGTATAGGAGAGACAAGATCAAAGCTATATGAATCATCTCTGTCTGCCCGTCGGCAACTTTAAACTCAGAAACTCTGGCTACGAATATGGTTTAAGGCAGAAGCGTATTCTGTGGACTATCTAGGCTATCTAAGCTTGTGAACAAATATTTTGATCTGCACAAATAATATTAATTTATATGAAAGGAGGCCAGAACACTTATCATCATCATCAATACTATGTGTGACCTCCGCACCCCCTTTGTAAATCTTATTACGTAGTTTGGCTAGTGGTAGTCCAAGTGGTAGTGGTAGTCCAAGCTGTGAATCCAGAATACGCCACTGGTTTAAAGTTTAAGTGTTCCAAAGTTATTGGAGGAGCTTTTCGAAAGACACATGAATCGTCGCAATTGGACGTTCGGTGCTGACACCTAGCGTTAACACATGTGCAGAGTACCTCGATTTGGCTCCTACAGACTTGTTTGTTTTGATGATTTAACGAGAAAGACATAGGACAATAAGGTGTCGATTAAGCATTACGTAAGCATATTTTAGTCATTTCAGATGCCCTGCCACAGTTGTTGGCCAAAATAGGCCGTATCCCTAACAAGTATAAGTATGCCCAGCAAAATAAACAATGCTTGAATGCCCTCCTCCCCGTTTGGATGCTTACGTAATACTTGAACAACTCCATACTAGAATTGTATCATATATTTATTTATTAGTTTTTTTTTGCAACAAAATTATTGAATCTTTAACATTGCATAAAAAATAATTCATTTCTTTATTTGATAATATTTATTTAATGTTCTAATAAAACATATTATTAAAATTTGAATATATAGGATGTATGGAAAGTCACTTTCTATTTCGGGAAAATATAGGTATCTGGGAGATAATAATGCAGATTACGATTCAGAGACCTTGATTTATAAGGGCGTTTTAATCTTGCAAGACGACAACCTTTTTTTACGGTATTTTTGCAGTATATGCACTGAGCCTGCATGGGAAACTAGCACGTAAACAAAACAGGCACAGAAGAAGTGATCTCAGGATTTGGATACATTGATTTCCCTTGTCACTTTCAATTTAGTGAGACTACAGTATTTTTACACTATCTACATTCAGGTTCACCTCGCTTTCGTTTAGGCTCCAATGTGCCATACTGGCTGAGTACATTTAGTATAAAACACGTTTTAAGGAGGAGGAGGAGGAAGGAGGGCAGACAACCCTACCCCGGAAAAAGCAACCCGTTAGGAGACCAGAGAAAAAGCCTCGGAACGGACGGATTGAGGGAAATCGACAACAGCATTGGCAACGGAATGATGATTTGGTAATTGGAACATGGAACGTAAGAAGCTGGTTCAAGCTCGGTGCAATGAAAGAGACCATCACAGAAATCAGAAAATACAAAATAGACATATGTGATCTACAGGAAATCAGGTGGAAAGGTAATGGCATACTTCAAAAGAAAGATGAAACAATATATTATAGTGGAAATAACACAGATAGGACAGAATTTGGGACGGGCTTTTATGTGAGTAAACGCATTCAGGACAAAATAATAGACTTTGAACCAGTCAGCGAAAGAATCTGCAAACTCAGAGTGAAAGGAAAAACACATAACATAACAATAATCACAGTTCATGCACCTACAGAGAAAAAAGATAGCAGCATAAAAGAAGAGTTTTATAGCCAGTTAGAAAGGGTCTACGATCACTCACCCAAGTATGACATGAAAATTATTATAGGCGACCTAAACGCAAAAAGAGGGAAAGAACAGTATTACTACCCAACCATAGGAAAATTCAGTGCACATAATGAATCAGATGATAATGGGTACAGGATAATAGATTTCGCCGCCTCTCGAAACATGACAATATCAAGCACATGGTTCCCACACAAGAGAATCCACACCGTTACCTGGAAATCGCCAGACGGACAGACGGAAAACCAAATCGATCACGTCTTCGTAGACAATAGATACTGCAGTAGCAAACTAGATGTCAGAACTAAAAGAGGAGCACATAGTGACTCCGACCACTATTTAGTAACAACGAAAATCAGAAACAAAATAAGAAAAAAAACCGAAAGAAAACCTCGAACCCCTAACAAGATGGGACACGGAAAAACTAAAACAGGAAACAACAGCCAGGGAGTACAGGAACAAACTATCGGAGCAACTGCTTGGAATCGAGTGGGAAAATAAAGAAATAGATGGCATATGGGAAGAACTGAAAAACAGCATAACTGAAGTAACCAAAGATTTACTAGGCAAGAAGGAAGGTCGCAAAAAAGAGGAATGTTTTGATCAGGAATGCCAAGACGCACTGAAAGCGAAAAACGAAGCAAGAGCAAAAACACTAACTCAAAACACACGGGAGAAAACGGAAGTATACAAGGAAGCCAGAAGAGCCACGAAAAAACTGTTTAAACAAAAGAAGAGGGAACTACTAGAGAGCAAAGTTAAAGACATTGAAAACCTGAAGTACGCTGGGCAAACGAAGATCTTCTTTAGAGAAATCAGAAATTTCAAAATGGGTTATAAGCCATATTCTAATATAATTAGAGACGCAGAAGGATAAATAGTCAGCAGTAAGGAAGATATTTTAAAACGCTGGGCTAGCTACTATCAAGAAATTTTCCAAAATACAAGAATGCATAAAGAAGTTGATACAAGCACAATAGCAACGGAAAAAGATCAAAACAGAATCCCGGAACCCACCATACAGGAAGTACGAGAAGAAGTAAAGAGGCTGAAGAATAACAAAGCACCAGGCATAGATTCAATCGCAGCAGAATTAATAAAGAATGGAGGAGAAATAGTAATTGAAGTACTTCATATTTTAATAACAAAGATATGGAAAAGTAGAAAGACCATTCCAACTGAATGGAAAACGGGCATAATAAACCCAATCCACAAGAAAGGAGATCAACTGGACTGCCGAAACTACAGAATGATTACCTTACTGTCTACAGTGTATAAAATATTCACATCTTTGGTGCGCAGAAGACTAGAAACATTCTACGAGCATACAATAGGTGAATATCAGAGTGGGTTCCGGAAGGGCAGATCAACGACTGACCAATTATTTACAATGAAGCAAATCATAGAAAAATGTTGGGAAAACAACATCACAACATACCATCTCTTCGTAGATTTTCGCAACGCGTACGATTCCATCACAAGGGAAGAGCTTTGGAAAGCCCTAGCGGAACTTGGAATCCCAAGCAAACTAATACAGCTGTGCCGAATCGCAACTACGGATTCATGTGCCACAGTCAAGATTGGAAGTCACATATCCCAGAAGTTCCCGGTACAGAAAGGAGTCCGACAAGGAGACGGGTTAGCCCCAATGTTATTTAACCTAGCATTGGAAACAGCAATAAAAAGAGCCAAAATAAAAAGAACAGGGACAATTGTGAATAATACCTACCAGATTTTGGGATACGCTGACGACATCGACATTATCGGAAGAAGTCTAAAGGCGGTAAAAGAAGCTTTCACCAGTCTAGCAGAAGAAGCTAAGAAGTTGGGATTAATGGTTAATGAAGGTAAAACAAAGGTAATGGTAATATCCAAAAACCAAGGCATAGGGAGAAGAATTGGTCCAAAAGTCGCCATAGAAGAATATACGTTTGATGTAGTGAACGAATCCTCCTATTTAGGATCTATAATAACAGATGGAAATAATCCAACAGCGGAAATTAAACACAGAATTCAAACTTCCAACAGAGCATACTTCTCACTATTGCCCATATTCCGATCAAGAGACATAACGAAAACGACAAAACTCACAATATACAAAACACTAATAAGGCCTATCGTGACGTACGCCTGTGAATGCTGGGTACTCCGAGAACAAGACAAACAACTACTGGGCAATTTTGAAAGGAAAATACTCCGGAAGATCTTCGGTCCAACAAGAATGGAAAATGGACAACGCAGAATAAAATACAATCATGAACTGTACAACCTGCTCAAAGACGAAGACTTAGTAACGTATGTAAAAATAACCCGACTTCGCTGGCTTGGCCACGTAGCTAGAGTGGATCAAGACAGAATTGCAAAGAAAATTTTTGAAAGTCAAGTTGAAGGTAAGCGCACAAGAGGTAGACCGAGATACCGATGGTGGGACGCAGTAGAAGATTTGAAACAGGCAGGGATAAAAAAATTGGACATCTTTAGTGATGGACCGTCCGCACTGGAGGCGACTTCTCAAGGAGGCTAAGGCTCAACTACGAGCTGTCACGCCGTAGGTAAGGTATTAACAGTAGAACTGCTGGGTCAAGGTACCCTCAAAGACTTCCAACCTGTTCTATCCAAAAATGCATATCTTGAAATTGTGCGATGGCTGCGCAAGGGATTCTCCAAGGGAACGAAGGGATTCCCAGAAATTCCCTGAAGTAAACGTAGGCCGAAAGCTTCAAGATCTTGACGACTTTCCAGCAGGTAACATTTATTCGATTGCATCAAATCGATATCTTGAACAGATTGCATTTGCAGAGCGATTTTTAGGGAAAATGCGTGGTTGCATAACAAACAGGAATGAGAGCTATTCTCCGAACTGGCATAAATTCAACGAACTATTCATTTATTTGTTATCAATGAGAGAGAATATCATTGCAACCCTGGATGACAATGATTAATCATGTAAACAATGCAGTATAGGGTAATAAACGACCGTAGATCAAGCGGTCACAGATTTCAGGTCATGAGACAGAATTAGAGTTCCGCGTTTGAGTCCCGACTGGGAATCAACTTTTTGAAATTTGAAGGCACAAAACAAAATCTGAATGGAAGCGAGATAGGATAAGTTTCTTGGTTACTAGAACGAGCCATAAATACAAAATGTGTGTGTATTGTTTTATTATTAGAAGTCATGAAAAGGGAATGCCACAGCCTTATTAATAATTATGAATGAAAAAGGAACGAAATTAGACACGTTTGAATTGAGTTGACATAAATAACGTGCACAATATTTCAAACACATTTACGTTTGATCGTCCTCTTGTATTTGTACGTTTGGATTTTGGAATCTGAACATGCTGAAAAATGAAGAAGTTCATTACACACACACATACACACAGACACACACACACAAAAAAAGAAACTAGAATGGAATGTGTGGTTGCGTTTTAAGTCGAAAATTGAAGTATTTAAATTTGGAGCACAAAATTCTGAAGGAAGATTTGTGTAATTCCAAAATAACACGTTCTAAATAATTTTAATTTTTTGAAAGAAACTGGCATGCGTGGTTGCATGAAACGAGAGATGCAAAGTTTTTATTCTTTTTATACGGAATATTTCTTAAAATGATTCTTTGAAGATTACGGAGATGAAATGAAGATGCATAGGCAGCATTGTTCAAACCAATTCATCAATTACGTCAGAGTTCAGAAGAAAAAAAGTTTCGGTGAGTAAATATCGAGTTGAATTATTTAATTATTTTTATGTCTCTTTCTAGAAATATGATCGTCTACGCAAAGCTGAAATCGTTCCGAACGCAGGTTCGAACTTAACGACAGAATGCTACTCTACTGCAGACTATGCATTTGCGTTCAATCGAAACAAGGCTTTGTCTTGTTACCTGTCCCAATCCTTCCTTGAGAAAATTGATGGCCGACAGAAATTCTCTCCCAGGATTTTTCCAGACTTAGACATATAACTGCCTTCCCAGCAGTGTAATGTAAAGGAAAACCATGTAAATGCTTCGTATTTCCTTTCCAGTTTAATGTTCCGGCTACTTCCACAAATTTAACACAAAACTACTCATGTTTACACTATAAATCACCGCTATACGACCCAATAATGACAGCCTCTCCCAAGTTCTAAAGAAAAAAATTAGCGTCCCTGTTGAAACGAAGCATGATAATTTCTTTCAAAAAGTCCAAATTATTAAGAAATATTATTATCTAGAATCAAACAAATATTCCGTCAAAATTTCTTACTCCAAAACTCAATACCTGAACTTTCAACTTAAAACGCAACCACACATACCAATCTCGTTGATTTTTTTTGTGTGTGTGTGATAAATAGGCAGATCTCAACATTTTCAGATTCCATAATCCAACCGCACAACCTGCGGGACTCAAACGCGGAACTCTAAAGGCTGATTTACATGCAAGCTTGCGTTGCTTGCAATTAGATAAGAGTAAGGGCTGATTTACATGCAAGCTTCCCTTGTTTGCTTTGCGTGGGATTTGGGTGAGTAGCCAATTGAAGCACGTCTTTATTACGTAGTATGTAGAACACGCAATAAAACACGTGTTTCAATTGGCTACTCACCCAAATTTCACGTAAAGCAAACTTGCATGTAAATCAGCCCTAAGTAGCCAATTGAAGCACGTGTTTTATTTCGTATTACGTAGTTCACGCAATATAACACGTTTTTCAATTGCCTACTCACCCAAATCGCGATCAAAGAAAGGAACGCAAGCTTTCATGAAAATCAGCCCTAACTCTTTCTCATGTCCTGGCACTTGTGACCACTTGACTCTTGCGGTTGTCTATTACCCTATACTGCACTGTTTACATGATTAATCATTGTCATCCAGGGTTGCAATGGCATTCTCTCTCATTGATAACAAATAAATAAATAATTCGTGAAATGTATGCCAGTTCGGAGAATAGCTCTAACTCCAATTGGTTATGTAACTACGCATTTTAAAAATAGATCTCTCGGCAAATGGAATCTGTTTAAAATATCGAGTTGGGCGCAAACGAATAATTATTACCTGGTGGAAAGTCGTCAAGATCATGAACTTTTCTGCATTCCTTTTCTTCATAGAAATATTCTGGGAATCACTTAGTTCCTTTGGTGAATCCTTTGCGCAGCCATCGCACAATTTCGAAATATGTATTTTTAGATAGAGCAGGTTGGAAGTCTTTGAGGGTACCTTGACCCCGCAGTTCTACTGTTAATAGTATTACAAATGTTAAGCTCTAAAGTTCATTTTCCCACGCATTCGGTAGCCTGTAGCTCCGACAAATTACGAAGACATATTTTCTCTTTATTTTGATGAGAACTTTTCGTTCCTAGAGTTTTGACAATTAATTTTTGTCCACCCTGTATATATATACATGCCCCTATTCGAGAATAAAAAAGATGATTTTTTTTATTTAAAACAATGAATCTCTTTTATAGATAAGAATAGTAAGAAAAATTAAATATTTTCTTGGTTATTGGATTTTTTTCATCAATAAAGAAAAAGCCATAATAAATACAGTGGAAAATTTTAACAACAAAATAAAATATAACTCTTTGACTATGAATATTAGTCAATTTCTTTTCTCATCATTAGTCACTTACTTACTCTATGGCTTTCGGAACTCGCAAGTTCATCGCCGCAGTAACAAACGTTCTCCATAGGATTCTATCCTGAGCAAGATCAAGCCAACATTCATCAAAAACAGCTACTTCTCGAAGATCCCTTCTAATATTATTCTTGGCTTGGTCTTCCTAACGGTCTGTCTCCCGTCCTTCTTACCAGCTACGAAGGAATATAATCTTCGTTTCTCCCATCCGAGCTACATGGTCTGCCCAGCTTACTCATCGCGATTTCATTATTCTTAAAACATCGGGTGATCCGTGAAGTTCTTCATTATGCAGTCTCCTCCATTCTCTAGTCATCTCGTCTCTTTTCGGCCCGTATATCTTCCTCAAAACCTATTTTCAAACACTTATAATTTATGTTCATCTGTTAGGGTCGTACTCCAACTTTCGCAACCGTAAAGTATTACTGGCAGAATAACCGTTCTGTATATTTTCAATTTCAACTTCCTTGATATTAATCGCGAGGTTAGGAGGCTCTGGGCTGAGTACAAATATGCGCCCCCCAATGCTAAGGAACATTTTATTTCTTCCGTGGCTTCGTTCTTGCTTCCTACATATACTCCCAAGTATTTAAATTTGTTTACTTTCTCTATATTCTAATCCTTAGTTATTTCCTTCACTCTCAGTGTTTCGGCTTGTGATAATGTATTTTGTTTTATTTATGTTTACCTGCGGACCTAGCTCATCTAGGACATCGGTGTTACTTTGTACTGCATCGTCCCCTATTAAACCTACATCATCCACGTATACGAACAGTTGATTAAAACCATTCAATGTTAGTCCCTTTTGTCCTCTTTCATTTTCTGAATCGCATATTCTAATGCAAAATTAAACAGTAATGGTGACAAGGCATCACCTTGTTTCAATCCGTTGCGAATCTCGAAACTATCTGACATATTATTACCTATCCTTACTCTGGTTGTGGGGCGTTAAAACACATCTTTACTAGTTGAACAAGTTTCTTCGGAATTCCAAATTGCACCAG